>WAAB01019157.1:0-25948 GCA_013389865.1 Piaya cayana
TCTCAGCCCAGTGGTCCAGCCCAGCAGGGTTTAATGATTTATACATTTAAATGTATGAAATATTGTTGTACTATATACATTTAAGTGCAGTTGCATAGAGGCAACTAAACGTAACTTACATTTACTAAACGTAAACCAAACGTACTGCCTTTCTTCTGATCTTATTATGGGTCAAATTTGTCAAGTAGAACCAGATATCCAGATATTTTGCAGACTGGATTCTCAGAGGAGTAACATCTGTGGAGAGAATCTGGATGTTTTACACCTATACACTAATTTTGCAACAAAATGACTAAACAGTATGAAAACAATAATTATTTATCCACATTTTCACCCATAGGATTCATTTTAATCACTCCAATGTTCAACAATCCTCCAGAAGAAATTTTGCCTTAAGAATCCATTCTAGTCAAAACCAAAACTGACTGTAAATCTTCCAGGTACCTGGTCTCTTTCCACTGTTGCCCATACAGCCTTTCACAGAAAAGTAAAAACTTTGAAGATCACAGAATCATAGAATAGTCCAGGTTGGACCTTAAAGATCTCCTGATTCCAACCCCCCTGCCATGGGCAAGGATGCTTCCCATTATGATGTCTGAGACTGAATATATTTTGTACATGAAGAAAAATTTTTAGAAGTCAAAGGAGACAAGACCACTTGGCAACCCTCATCATTACATGATTTTTAATGGCTATTTAACAGCAGTACATAAGGGCTCTGACTATATCTGAACTTCTCTGTTTTATATGTTTTTGTACATACTAAGTGATGATCACTAACCCTGAGAAGTCTGTAAACTAAATAAATAAGCTATTTTTATAAAAATAAAATTTTTAGCTTGCAAACTAAATATATAGGAAGAAGATCAAGCCAAGAGGAGCATTATCTTTCATTTACATATGGAGAACTGAAACACAGAGAGTTAAAACTCTGGAATTCCCACAGCGAGCCTGTGGCACAGTGAAAATCCTAATCCATTGCTAGCTCCTTCCTCTCAGCCACATCTTTTGCAAAACAAGGAGATGCTTGAATTCTACATGCAAAGTAAAGCTTCAGCAGTGAGTGACAGAAAGAAACAGCAATTTATAACTGACACATGTCCTTTTCAACCAGAGATCTTAAGGAGCATTACAGAGACAGGTAATTCTCTTTTCTTACAGAGTGGATTGCTCAGGCGGAGGAAATAATCTGTAACTTCACAGGAGAGTTTGAAAGCATAATATGGTTGAAGTCTGCTGTCCTCTGAACCTGACTGGATAGTCATGATTTTCTTCATCTTGCAGAGTCTCATAACAATAAAATAGGTTAGCCATTGTGCCTCCTATACTGCTTTCTGTTGTCACAAGATGCAGGCCAGAACTAAGGAAGAGGCAGCAGAGAAGTAATTTTTTACACCTCCTGGATGCTGGTTCCATTTCTGTCCTCATTCCCATTCCAATATAAATTAACACACCTCAGAATGGCTTCTCTAATTTACTGTGGCTTTGAATAGCTTGTGATCATCCAGAATAGTAGAGTGCTCTGCCCTCTCCCTCTGTCCCAGTCAAGTGAATAGTGTGGGGTCATCATGCCAAACATATGCTACATCCTTCTTGTGATGTGTATTCCACATGGGGGTGATCAATCTAACCCTGTAGCTCCTTTCCAGCAGCTGAGCCAGCACAAAGAGAACCTCACCACAGACCCAAATTGAATATGTTTTCTCTCACTGCAGACACCATTTGTTTGAAGGGACACGATAAACTTCTAGATTTTCTGTCTCTGTTACACAAGGACCTGATCTCATCTGTTTTCAACTGTCTCTGTCTTTCAAGTTCAACATATTCTTGATATTGCTGAGGCAGGAGGAGTAGCACACATTTTATTTACTAGAGTTGAGACAAATCAGAGAAAATCCTACAACTTTGTATTTAGAATACTAGGTATAATTGCATGTGGGTCACCATTTTTTGAAGAAGTCACTGCTATGTGTATATATGTTTCAGGTACAGCTACCTCACTGGACATGTCACCTCTTGGTTTATTTCCTTTTCTCTTTAGATTCCTAGTAAAAAAACTTCAATGTTCTGCATAAGGTGACATCAGAAAAACAAGGAGAATGGGAAAAATAATCAAGAAATAATAGCAGCATCACTCCATGTTCTTTCCTTGAAATTAGCTGTAAGTCACAAATTAGTCATTAACTCCTTTGACCTGTTCCTCTTTGAAAAATAAGTTCCATGTTAGGTTCCAACCTAAGACTTCAGTATCTTCAGCACTAACATAATCTTAATTGTTTTTTATATTTCTTAAAGGACATAAATGGGAATTATAAAGTAGATCATACAAAAAATAAATTTTCAAGGTGAGCCAAATGATCAGCTCTTGAAAAATACCAGAAATAAAACAGCACTCAGTAGCTTCAGCACTAATAATCTGAGACATTTAAAGTAAATGTGTGCATTCAAGATATTGCTGTATCATGTGCTTAAAATGTTGAGTTCAAATGCTAATTGGAGTATAAGATAAAAAACCAAACACAAGTCAATTTTGATAAGACCATGAATGCATTTATCAAAAAGATTTCAAAATGTTGATGTGAAGCCTCCTGGGATTGTTATGGATACACAGAAGTTAAAATCATAACTCATTTGTTCAGATTCCAATTCCATTCTGTTTATTTCAAGATGCAACAAATTTCTGTTCCTTCCGTATCTCTTTTTCATTCTTTTGAATGAGCAACATCTACTTTATAACTTACCACACAGATGTTCTGAGTCTTGTCTCAGTGAAATACAGTAAGGAAGAATCAGGTAAATGCCTGAGAAATAGAGGATCATTTCTCTGACTGAAAGGTTCTGGAAATAAAACATACCTAGACTGCAGTCACTATGGGCACTGCAATCACAGAGAGGGGTAAAGTTTAGTCACTTCCCAAGTTCTTGCCTCCAGGAGAGGTGGCAGCTCACACTTCTTGCTGGGCTTGGGATTCAGCCTGTTTGTCGTCCTCATCTGCTGCCACTCAGAACACTGACCGCTGATGTGCCAAAGCTTCAGCATCAGTGGCAGCATCCTACGATAGTGTGGACTCCAGCAAATAGCTTGTACTGACTTTTATGCTGCCAGTATCAAGATCGTAACTGTACATAAGCAGAGCAGTCATGAGACAAAGACTTCTACAGCGACCCTTCTAAACAGAGCTGCCTAAAAATAGATTCTCTCAGAATGGGGTGAAATATCAAAATGGCTAAACTTCGCACTGAAAAAACTGAGATCTCAGGTATTTAAGGTGTGCACACTAACTAATATAGTGCATGATGAAGATCACCTCTAGCTGAAGATGTTAGCATACAACGGTACATTCTAAATCTATATGGTGGTTGTGCAAAGGCAGAGAACTTTTACCACAGTTGGAATGAGAAGATTAACTCAGGGCTTCCTAGTGGGAAATTCAATTGAAAGATTTTTGGGATTTTCTGTAGTAAAAACAAATGTGATTAATATTGTCAAGAAAAAAGTTGTTTTTAAATGAAAAAATGTTTTGAATTTTTTTAACCAGTCCTTCTAGTAAATTAGTGCTGCCTGGTACCTCTTTTTCTTTCCATCAATAAAGCAGCAAAAGTTAGGCTTAGACCTTAAATCCATCATAGTAACAGATGTATTTCCTAGAAATACATGCAGCCTCCAACTCATCTGAAGTACATCAGATACAGACTCTAAGGAATCTAGAACTACCTCCCCACTGAATAAAAGAGGAGATGGTGTATAAAACACATCTTTAGGATATGGATTAATGACTTCATACAAATATTCATACTCATTCAGTGACTACCATACATCTTCTTCAGTGAATGAAGAAGAGCTTCCATGCAGAAAGTAATGTGATCAAGTTCAAAAAGACCGTGACTTCATGATATCCATCTACTAGAGACATTTTGGCCGCATGAATTTTCACACAGTCCAAATGCAGACCACTTGGTCTTGTGTCTTTAAAGTTCTTTTATGTAGGACTGTTTTGTTTGGGTTTTTTTCACTTTCTTAATCAGTGAATATGTATACATAGTTTTCACAGGGAATACAGGATATAAGGGACAGTAAGCATGCTTCAGCATATGGTGAAACCATATGGTTGACTGCTTTCCTGCCTATACCACTTTTATTTATTTATTTTAAATTATGTGATTCACATTATTAGTTGAGACCTTTTTAATGCACATGGCTATAAATACGATATATCAATTATGTTTAATTCTTAAAATATTATTTATTATTACTTGGGGTTAAGGAGTGTGCACAGAACAAGTTAAAAATTGGATGAATATCCTACTTATTTAAATGAACAAAGCAATACCAGTGCTTCAAATAAAAGAACTATAATTTCTATCATGCAGGAATTTTCGATTTTTTATGCAGATTATGAATTTGTATTCCTTTAAGCATATTCTGCAGGAGTTAAAAACCAGGAAGTAGTGAACGTAGAGGTGTTGGAAATCTTAACTTCATAGTTTCTTGTCCAATAAGTTACCAAAGAGTGCAGAAGCCCATAAACCCTGTCCATGTGCTCCTGAGGAGCCTAGAGAGGGAGGCAGGAGGAAAAGGTAAAATGATAATTCCAGAGGGACCAAGTTTTTTCTATTGTACTGGCATGTTTTAATCTAAAATATTCCCATCATAAACTATGAGAAAAGTGATGCAGCAGAATTTATTCTCTGAGTTTCAAGCTATTTAAAATTCAATTATAAATACTCTCCAAAACAAGGCAAATAATTACAAAAAAATATTGTGCTATGTGTCATTATTTGCTATTTTATAGCAGATAATCTTGTTAGATTATAGTCCAGTTCCCAACACACTCATGTCAGCCACCTCAAACTACTCCCTCTGTCTTGATTCTGTTTTTTTCATTGTTTCTCTCCTGAAGGGTCAGGGACTTGATCAAGCTGGGAAATCTCCCACGTCTTTTGATCAGAGGCTTTCTGGCTGTCATTGCTTTTTCTGTAGGAGAGAGGTGACAGTTCCCATTTGGATTGCTACCTAAGGAGATCAGATGCCTAGTCTGAAATCCCTACTTCAGCACAGACTTATAATGTGAGCTTAAATATGTCACTTTACTTTTTTTGCACCTCAATTCCTCAACAGCAGCAAAAGAATCAGAGCATTTCCCCACCCCTGAGGGTTAGACTGTGGGGTGCTCCAAGGCTATGGGGACATGTAAGTAGCTCAGCCAGGTGTAAGACTTTGATCTCCAGAGTTATCAATCCAGCATTTCAAAAGCATTTAGCTCACAATGAGAGATTTAATATTTTCAAGAAACAGTTCACTTTTTTTTTTTTAACATAAGTTTTATCGCTAATTCTTTAAACAGCTTACATAATCCCACATAAAAGTTTCAGGACTTGCTCTTATTATCTGTTTTTTACTATAAACTCTCTGTTTTGGTGCAACATGAAGTTTGACCAAGAGGCATTACATCTCTGCTGACAGCAAGTCTGTGGATGTTGATATGCCAGGCAGGAGGTAGGTGATTTTTCTGGAGACATAGTTCACTTTCTCTAAGGGAAAATATGAAATAAAAAAGTACAGAATGACCTTGCACTAATAAGCCTCTGCCTCGAGACAATGATTAAACCTGGTAGCGCAAGGGTTGGTTTATGAGTAATATCAGCTGAGGCACTAATGAAAGTATCCCATTAAAAAAATGTATAACTTAGGGACTTGTCTGCACAGAGAAATTTGGTTACTGCGGTTGCTGCATTAATGTGACCTGAAGAACAAACAGGGAGGTATATCCAGATATTGCAGCTGGCTCCTATTTCTAGCAAAACCAATCATCCAGACGTCCCATGTACTTTACCAGGAGTGAAATCTGTATCTGAAATCTGCCCTTTGAACCCAGTTCTAGCTCAAGGACTTTATTGTCCAAAGGTTTCTCAACACCACTGTAGCTGCGATACTACTGCCAAGTACTGGCACTTGTATACTCTGACTTGAACTGCTTTTTAATGCACAAATGTCAATGAACCCATTCAAAGTGTTATTCTTATACTCAGGAGTATCATAGGAAAATATCCATTTGAAAATGTGTGCACCAATCTTGGTCAGAAATTAAGTTGTTTCTTTGTTTTCCTCATTAAGTTTATTCTGAATGCAAATTATTTTTTCTCATTCTGTTTGAAAATTTCCGGAGAAAAAATAGACTTGGCTGCTTCTGGTAATGATTAATACATGCCCACAGATCTGTTGTACATGCAAAAGTAAGTGTGATGTGTCCAGACTCTGCCAGGTCTCCTGCACAACGTGCAAATCTAGCAGATGTGCACACTTAAAGTAGCTTTGACACGTCCATTATCAAAGTACTATCTCTAAACTGGGAAATTCTATCAGCTTGTGGATGACCAGCAAGACAACAGTCAGGCTGCAGAGAAACGATTTGAATGGCAACATACTTGTGTGAGGAGAAGACCTCACATTAAGTACAGTTCCTTCGAGGTTCAGTGACACCATTTTGAATTGTAAAATTTCAGTTGCTAAGATTTTAGTTCTCTAAAATCTTTCAGTGTGTGATTGAAAAAAGCCTAAGAAAAATATAAATCTATTTACACATGCCCAGAAAATTAGGACTGTTTTACCTGGAAGACTAATATTTTTTTTTTCTTGGTGATTTTAATTTTCTTGAGAATCACTTTTTTAATCAGGAAGATTTTTCACAGGAAATTCCAAGCAACTGCAACATAGTCCCTATCAAGAATAGAGCTTGACTAGTAATTGCTATACATCAAGCAAAAAAAGAAATAAAATAAAACCAATAAAAGTAGCAATGGTCTGTGATATAATTTAGGTCGTGTATATTCTAATCTGTTTCTTCACCATTACAAATGTTTGAAAGGATTGCTATAACCACCAAATCCTTTTTATTTTCCAGGCTATACTAACAGTTGAGTACCAATGAAAGAAGGTCACTGAGGTGACTACTTCCCATTCCTCAAAGATTTAACTATAAGCATGTTAAAAATATTTTGGGGGGTGCAGGGTAGGAAAACAAACATATTGTTTGTAGGAAAAGAAAAAGTACTTTAAGATATTTTTTAAGAGACTTGATTTCCTATACAGTAGACTTCATGTATTAATTCTTTTTATCAGGGAAAAAAATATATCTATCCTTTGCCATAAATATTAAAGCCAATTTTAAAGTGACCTGAGACACAGCATAGTGGAAAGGCATCTATTTGAAAAAGTAAATGAAAAGAAAAGCAGAGTTTTTTGTATAATTCTGACTCTTACCAATGACTTGGACATACCTTTTCAAACAGTGTAACGTGAAAGAATCTGAAGTTTATGAGATTTTCTGCATTTAATTGCAGTACCTGAAAAAATGCTGAAGTACAAGAGTATCTAAAAGGAAGGAAGATCAAATTTATTTTCTGCCACAAGGACTGATGTTGCTACTGGCCATAAAAGTTAAAGCAAAGCTTCAACAAAATATCAGAAGGAGATATCAACCGCCAAGGAGATATAAACAACAGACTCCAAAATGTGGATTTTCTGTGTTCAGATTTGATTTGTAGATACTTTTTTTATGGTATTCTCCTTGCACAGGGAAGAAACTTTAACTCCCCATTTTTAACTTAATCCTCCACAAGGTATGACTTTTTGGTTTTATTTCAACAAATTAAAAGAGAAATTATCAGATCAATGCATTAGTCAGCACTCTGTGCATATACCCCTAGGTCAATATGAAATGTATTTTTCTACCATGAAATACTTACTCATTTACCAATCACTGTGAACACACCAGATCAACCTCTCGGGTCATTGAACTTATGAGCTCTGTACCTTGGAGGACAGGGAGATTATTTGGGTTTGTGTAAGAGTTTCCCCTTTACCTTCTACTCAGTGGTGATTGGCAAGGATTTTATTAGTATGACCAAAGTGCATAAGGGCCGAGTAAGACATTCTGGAGGCTCAGCACCAAAGCTGAGGTCTAGATTTCCAAACAAAAATCAAACACCACTGAGTTTGAACAGTCTTAGCTGCTCCTGGCTCCTAATGGATGGCTCCAGGGGCACCCATATCTCTCCACAGAATTTGGTTTTCACACATAGTCCTAAACTCTATGAGAAAAGGAGTTTAACAGGCCAGCACGGGGTATAGGATCACAGAATCATAGAATCACTGGGTTGGAAAGCACCCACTGGATCATCGAGTCCAACCATTTCCATCAATCACTCAACCATGTCCCTGAGCACCTCATTCACCCATCTTTTAAACACCTCCAGGGAAGGTGAATCAACCACCTCCCTGGGCAGCCTGTTCCAGTGCCCAATGACACTTTCCATGAAATATTTTTCCCTGATCATAGAATTTGGGTAGAAATTCCAGCCAGATGGCCTGGAACAACAGGAAGGAAAATCCTTTGCCCGCATCTCACTGACAGGAGCAGACAGACAAGGAGGGGAGCAATGGTGACACAGACCTAGGTACGGTATTGCAGGGATGCAAAGTTGTGGCAGTTTTTCACTGTATCTCTGCTGCCCTCATGACCTGATGCAGGGAACAGTCCCATTCTCTGGCCAGACGGCACAGCATGGCCCACACTCTATTCCTGGCTTGTGCCATTTACAGTGCTTTGCCCACTTGTACATTTGAAAGGATCTTTGTTGAAATACAGAAAGGTCTTTGCACCTATTCACTTTCAGGTTTGTCTAGGGGACTACTTGTGCTGTGCTCAAAAGCTGCCCATATGTTGTTTGCCCTTTAGTCATGGCCTTCATATTCCTACCATGGACGCTTATCTAGCCTGCTTTCATTTATTTTTATTTCTAGCAGCATACAAGACTGTGCTCCAATGTCTTTGCATGCAGAAGGACATCCCTACAGATGAGAATTCTCTGCAGCTGTAAATACCCTCTTCCCCTGTCTACACACTGTCATGAAGGCTCAACTCTTCTGGCCCCACGTGGCCCTCCTTTTGGCCTAGGACCCTTAAGGAAAAAAATATCTCCATATAAAATGACCAAGACAATGGAAGAGCACTTTTGCAATTCAACATCCTTGTGTTTGGACAGCACAAGGTGTGAGATGGTGTTAGGGGCATTAGGACACTACTGAAACACTAGGTTGGGAAAAGGGAGTTAAGACTTCTTGCCATCACATCCATACTGAGTATTGCTCGGTCTCTAAATTACTGTAACTGCAAATCCATTCCCAGATTTTCTCTGCAGAGAAATCTAGTTGATCCAGAAAGGATCTCAGGAGCAATCAAATGTGTACATGATGTGGACAATCAGAGAAACAGATTTAGAGTGAAATGCTGTTTCTTAAACTGGCAGCAGAAACATAGTCTTCTGCTGTGTTCAAGACCTGGATAGTAGTCAGCTAATAATGCAATAAATTGGCAGCATGCTACTGGAAAGAGGAATTATGTATTGCCTCCTCCCTAAATCTTTTGACTGCATCAGCACATAGCTGTTTTGCTCTAACATAGTGGGTCTTGTTTTCGTAACTCCGTGAGAGTCAGGGAGAAGTAAATCAAGCCCACAACAACCACAACCAGGAAAGTATATATGCGCTGTGCAAAAATCTCACTGATGGCATGTGCTATGCTTCAACAGACCTGCACTGCATTGCAGAAGTTAATTTGAAAACCCAAAAAGATAAGTGTTGATACGGCAACTGATAACAAAAATACCAATCGGCAATTTTCAACATGTGATTAAGACCTTGGAAATCTGTGTACTAACAAAACACACCTCATCCCAGTAGGTTATCAGTCTTTGTACAAGAATCTACAGCTCCACTGGATAATATCTAGGGATACACAAATTATCAATGTTTGAAAACCAGTGACTAAATATGATTTTTTGAGAAGATTTTGAAAATTCTTCCATCTACACTACAATTAAATATAACAAATTTTAAAACTTTAAAATATACCCCTCCAGAGATAAAAACTTTTGAACTATTGGTGTAAATAGAAGAATTGTTCCTTGTCTTCAGGAAACAAAATTAGAAACATACAGTTTCCTATTTTTTTTTGAGGGCTTGTCTTTGTTGTGTTTTGAATACATTAACATCTCAAAGAGGTTGCATATACAGTAGGTGTGTATACATGTTGGAAGGTGGTGGTAGTTAAAAGTTTTTCAAGAACTCTTTCTCATGTCTTCTGTGGGCTTCTTGTTTTGGTTTATAATTTATTGTCTGTGTTTACTTAATAGGCCTAAAAACCTCTGAGCCTTTGATGCTTCAAATATAAAATTATGGTATATTTTAAATGCTTTTCTATTCAGATAGTGCAGTATATCAGAGAGACTATTGAAGAATCATTCATTACCGAGATCAGTAAACTCAAGTCTTAGAGAAGGACCAGCTAGCACTTTATTGAGACTCCCATTTGGGCAGAAAAGTCCCTAAGACTTTGCCTAAGGATTATTATTCCGTGCAATGAAAACAACAGCCACAATGATCTTTTTATTTGAAAACATGAAGCACTGTAGCCTCACTGCTAGCTGAACTGCAGCCATTACTGCAGCAGGAATATTTTTCATTGCAAAAGAAGGAAAAATGCAAAAGGAAGTGAGAACTTATTTTTTTGGTTGCACCCAAAATGAAAATGCCGTGTGCTGGCAGAAGCAAGTGACAGCCCTCATTCTCCAGTCCCAAATTCCTATCTTAATAGTACATAAGAGGTTAAAATAGCATGGAGAAAATACTATATTATTCAATATTGTAATAAATTTCTGCAGGCAATATTCAGCAGCTCAGTTCAACCACTGGCCCCACTGGAGAGTTTTAGTGCACTGAAGATTAAGATTAAATTCAGAAACAGCAAAGCCAAATTTTCTAGTTTTTCCAAGGGGCAGAAGGAGGATTATATATGCCTCTTATATGTACAAAATAAGTTTCCATTATTCAAAAGTTGTTCCATAGATCAGTCACAAAGACAAGTACGCTTTTTCTGCAGTGAGCACAAATACTTCCTTCATGACACAATGAGGTTTTGATAAACAGAAGCCTTTTAAGTAACATTATAGAAGTAACCATTTTTCCTTCATACCCTTTCAAAGGGGCACTGGCGTTCTCAAAATGGCACACATGAATTACCTACCAATCTAATGATCATACAGCACATTGGAAATTTACTCCTAAATGGCTTCTATTGTAAAAAGGTAGTCAATTTACATGTCAGACTAAGGAGGTCTGAATAAAAGGAAAGGTTGAATATCCTCACTTACACTAGTTTGATTACACAGACTTCATTGTCATTATTCCTGATTTGTGCCACTGGAAATGAAAATAGTATCAGATACAAAGCGTTGCAAAGAATGATAATGTATTAGACTTAATTCTCAGAAGAGGAACAGACCCAATCCAGAGAGCTAAAATCAGTTCGAAAGTACACAAAATATCCAGAAGAAAAATAATAAAAAAACCAACAAAGAGTAAAGAATTGGTATTTTTCTCTCTTTCCTAAAGATCTCAGCAGAATTTTCCATCTTGAATTATGTCCGCCTCATCACATTCCTTTAAGAAAAGCATTACATCAATTTGGAGATAATGAGGGGAAAAGATTAAGGACTTAACTTTCAGAATCACATCAATTATTTGGGAGCTTCAGTTCCTAAAACATGTTGAAAGAACCAGAACTTCAGAAGAGCATTACATTAAAAACATTTCCAACAAATAAATGGAAAGAATTAACATCCACAGTTTCTGAAAAATCTGGCTGAAGAATCCCCTAACTAGGCACCATGAGCTTCACTGGATACTTCTAGAAATATTAATAAGATGCAAACAAGTCGCATCAGAACCAGGATGAGGGGCTGGATCTTTTGATTCAGTTTTGCTTTTTAATTACAAAATCTTTCGTCATTCTGGTCCTTGTTCACGGACTTAAGTAGGGTCATTTTGTAATTTCATGGACGGTTATCACATGGGTACAAACCTTTTCATCAAGGATAGTTTGATCAGTAAACGATAAACTAGCTACACATTTTTCCAGTTAGCTATTATCTCTTTAACTTTTTTATTAGAGATAAACTCATAAATTCATATCAGCATTATGCTAGTCACTCACTGTAACAAGCCAAACTCCCTATTGTACAAAAACAGGTGACTGGACAAAACCTCTATTCAGGCAGTGCCAGTAACAACTGTGGAACTTGTTTGCCTCATACTTCACTCATTTGCCTGTAAAGTATGCTGCCTCTAACATCACACAGCTCTCACGTAGACTCCAGAAGCACATGACACTATGGGGTTAATGAACTCGGTTGCCAAGATTCAACAGCCAAATAGAGATGGGTGTCAGATCTCTATATATAATCTCCTGTACATCCGGAACTTGGAAATAGAATCTGTGCAAATGAGAGAGAGATAAAACTTAACCAAGTATGCCCTTAATGTTAAGAGCTTCAATCAAGACAATAATACCTCCGTTTCATAACAGCAGGTTTTGCTTTACTTTAGCACCTGTTTATTGAACTCCTTGCTTCTCATATTCTGAAATGGAAATAAGCCAATTTTTGAAAGCAGTGGCAAAGGGTTTGCCATCACTGAGAAGCTCTAGGTGTGGATAGAGAGAAGTAGGTTGATTACATATCTCACTGTTTTGCTTTGTATTATTAAGTGCTAACTGTACTGCTCTTTCCTGTTCTTGAATTGTATAGGCACTTTGGAGAAGTTTAATCCAAATACTGCTGAGTATTAGGCCCTGAAACACTGCCACCAGTTTCAGTTTAAATTATCAAGACGTAAAAAAATAAAATCCATATCTGATAGATAAATAGAAAACTCCTATGTCCGAGTCTTTCAAAATTGCACTGGACAAAACACTTGAAAAGATTAAGATGAACAGGAATAGCTCTTTGCTGGCAGGCAGATGGGCTACGTTAATGAATCAGTCTTTTCTGTATCTAATTTCTATTATGGCAAGGCATGAACATTCTGACCAAGCGATGTACATTGATTTACATGTATGATTTATAAATCTGTGGGTTCATACATCAGGATTTTGGATCAACTTACATAACGTGTATACATACATTTTCATTTTATCTTTTAATGTATTTCAAATGAGGACATAAATCTGACATGAACACAATTTTACCTAATTTTATTCATTTAAAATCACAGTCACTCCTGTACAAATTGATAGCAGAGGAGTACAGCATGGGTCTTTCTCTGCTCTTTATCCCAGGGTTAAACCTCCAAACTAAATTTGAATCATTTACTTGTCTTCTGAGATATTTTCTCTTGACTGCTTTCTTACTCTAATAAATGTTTTCTGAGGGCCAGATCCTCAGCTATAATGCAACTAGACCATCCTTCAGATTAGTTCATCATCTTCACTAAAGCTATGCTGATTTTCAATACTTGAAGATTTGAGGTGAAATCTTTGTTCCAATTAAATCAACAAAAGTTCTCCTATTGAATTCAAGGATTTCATCCTTGGCCTTTCTATGTATACACGCTTTTTAAAGACAAAAGTGATATACAACAGCTCTGTTTAACACGCATGTAGCAGATCCTTTTATGGAAGGAGCAGAAAGCTCCTCAGACAGTGCACATCCTGTTTCCTTGTGAATGGTTTCTGAATGTTTATAAAACAAAATATAGGATGAGTTATGTCAAAGATTCATATAAATTATTATCATTTATAAATATCATGGACGTATTTTGGACAGAAACTAGCATTTTACATTTCTTTAAGCCATAGTCTAGTTTTATATCAGCTAGCACATAGAAAACTATTTTATTTTAAGAGTCCTTCTTGTCCGTGAACATATTTTGGAATGAAGGTTTTCACATAAAATCAAAACGACAGTGGACATTTAACAGGAAAGGGCTAAAGCAATAAATGTCCGAAGAGCAGCTGGATCTTGTTTCAGCCTGCATGAGCTGCACAAAGTAACTGACGGTCTTATTGCCTTTCCATTTCACACAAGACTATGCTAAAAAAAGTGGTGTGTTCTGGAAGCCATTCCATGTGGAATGTAACTCATTCTGTGTAGAGCAATGCTTTATTTGAACAGCAGATAGTGAATCCATGGGTATATCTCAAGACAAATGTATTTGTGAAAATTAAAACCACAAAAATTACATGTAGGAACCATCTCCACTAAAATCCATAACAGCTTTTCTATCTACTTCTGTGGGAGTCAGGACAAGCCCCCTTGAAAGAAGTTCTGGTTCCTTTTAGCTTCTTTTAGCAAAAAAATCTCAAAAACTGTGCTCAAAAAGTATAATGATGACACAGACATAGAGCATATTGAAAAGAATGAGTGATGTATACTTATTTGTTTACTGGGTAGTATTAACTTGAAGTTGTTTTTCAATGTACAAAATTTCTTGGTTAATAATTTGTATATTTTATCAATTTTATATCAATTTTCTGACTGCAATGAGCTTTTCTCTCCTTCTCTTCTCCTGCTCACATTTCTAAGGATCCAGTGTTGTAAGAATAAGGGCTTGATCCCGTATGACCGAACACATGGAAACCTTGCTTGAAATCAGTAGGTGTTTAAGACCTATAAACATTTACACATGCTAGCACCTCCATATATTTAAACAACCCCTCTCTCTCCCTAAATTCAACACCTGGCAGAATCAAAGCAAGCTGGAAAGAAATGGGCCCCACAAACCTTCACCTTTGTGCTTCTGCTTGTATCTTATTACTTCGGCTAATTTTGCTGCAAAGCATAAAGTAAACTCTGCATTCCAGTGTAATATAAATGACATAATTTAATGTGACTAAGAGATATACAGATGGCATTGCATTTCCTCCGCAGTGTGGAGAGGTCAGACAGCAATTGGCTATAATACAAACTAAGTTAATACAGAGCTACAAGCTGCCAGATCTTGGTCCTGCGTACTAACAGCCTATAGTATGTGAAGTAATTGAGCATGCAGCAAAATTTTCAGCTGTGCTTAAGGAAGGGACAATGTTGGAAAATGTCAGTGCTCCAACTTAAAAAATCTTCACATAAATAGGAAATACTTTTAAAGATTTTAATGATAAAAGGTTCAGAAGGAATAATCTTTTTGTTAAGTGCATCTAGATATACAGCTCATATATTACAGCAGTTTAGTCTTAATGCCTTTAGGAATTAAAAATAAGCCATTTTTATTGTTTACTTGGATAGACAAAAAAGTTAATAATAGTTCATGATTACACTTTCTCTAGGTTTTGTCTGCTTTTAGGTGTCGAATTTTCAGAAATTATCTAATTTCTAGTATACAATTTCCTCTTTAAGCCTGATTCTAAGGAAAGAGGATTTAATAATTTTCCAATGGAAATAAATCTATACAGACTGGAGTACAACTCTATCTACAAAGATATCTGTCCGTCCATCCATCCATCCATCCATCCATCCATCCATCCATCCTCTACAAAGGATCCTGAATAGTTTCTTTCACTTCGTAAGTATAAAAAGAGGTCTTAAAGCTACTCCATCCATGTAGCTATGGGATATTCTACAACATGACAAGCTGTCAAGCAAGGCAACTCCAAGCAGAGGGAAGGAAGAGGGTCTGACAATACAGATGACCAAACTGTTCTGCTTTGTCAAGATCCTTAGCTCTATAATGCACTAGGATGCCCTTAGGAGATGCTACAAAATATAACAACAAACAAATACTTTCCTTTCCAACATAATCAGTAGAGCAAGCCCACACATTCCTAAGGAAGGTACAAAGACTTTTTTTGTCCCTACACATATGGGCAGCTAGATTATTTGATATTTTTAAACCAGCTGCACGAATCTGAAAAAAAAGTAGGTTACCTATCTTCTACTGATTAGTCATTAGTAATCACTTTCTGGTCAATAAAATCCACAAATATAAAAACACGTAAATAGTGAAACTATCCCCTACAGACACCAAACTCCAAGCATGCCTATGAAGATGTGCTGGAAAAATGTCTGGGTTTTCATCTGTGAATGAGTCTCTATCCACACGAGATTAATTTCTGGATCCAATTTGGAAATAAGTTGTCTTTCTAATGCACCTACACTTCTGCAAAAGACTTCCAAAATGTACACACCCAATTGTAAGGGCGCGGCTGAGATATGGTTACCTACAATGCCATTGTGATGTTATCACATACAGTTGTGTTCTCCATTACTACTCAGCCATCTACACTCAGTTGGATGCATGGAGTAACAATCTGAACATCTGCTAATACGTGACCTTTTTGCAAGAATCTTGGTACATTTAACATGTTTCTTAAATCTTCAGCTCCTCAAATCAAAATATTATTAGAAAACAAACTTTTGTTTTAAAAAAATTGATATTTCTAGACTGAGTTGCAACACAGAAAAGTTCAAATGTTTACATAAAACAGAAGACGGGGGGAAAAAGCATACAGATTAACAATTTCAAAGGTAATCTAATGATTTCCTGAGGTCTGATTCATGCTTTTCAAACATCAAGGGCTGTCAAAATTAAAAATTATTGTAGGAAGATCTCACAATACTAAATGATTGTGCAGATGAAATTAAAAGTTGATAAACACAAAATAATGCACAAAGTAAAAATAGCAGTAATTATGTATACGACAATAACAAGTTCTAAATTAGTCATTACCATTACCATCACAGATGGGGATCTTGAAGTTACTGTGTTTGCTCAGCAATGTTTGTTTAGTGATTACTGTTGGTCAAAAATGCAAATTGAACATCAGGAATGACTGAGGAAGGAATAGAGATTAAACTGGAAAACATCACAATCTAGACCTGGTGCAACCATATCTTGATTACTGCTTACAATTCTATTTCCTTCCTTGTCACATAGTAGGATCAGATAAAACAGAAGGAAGGACACCAATCTTTCCTGGAGTTATGAAAAAGCTAAATTGCTAACTTAAGTGAGGTTGAATAAATTTCAGGTGAAATTTAAACATTTTCTGGAAAAGTAGGATGGATTCACAGTCATATTTGCAATTTCTTACATGAAATTCTATAAACATTGACAAACTTATATGGTAACTACAAAGGTTTTCAGATAAACATTGCCAAATGCTTCCCTAATACTTACCCAAAACACACTTTAGATTTACGTACCATTTACTCATGTCAGGAGAAATTTTCATGCTCCTTTTAAAAAAGGGAAGCCCTTCTGCATGATTTTCCTGACCCATCATAGCTTAGACAATTTCAACTTTGAGCAACAGTTGGAAATAAAATATATTTTCCAAGTCATTCAGGCAAGATGTGTGGGCAGTGTTACACTCCTGAAGAGTGGGTGGCAGATGAAATTCACAGGCGGAACATATGCTGCTTTCTCTAAAAGCAATGCGTACTGCCTGCCTTAGTGTGCCAGACCAAAGTCCTTTTGGCACCTGGGCTACCAAACTTTACAAAGGCACTCAACAAATGCCCTCCAAAGATATAGCAGATATAACAGTAACAAAGCAGCATCACCATTAGCCCACCAGAAACCATCAGTCGTATGTCCATTTTGAATCTAAGAAGGCCAGGTTTTATCCCTGCCTTTTCCTATTTTTTTTTCACTGCCCAGCCTCTCAGTCAGTATACACCAAGTAGCAAATTCAATTCTCACTTCTCTTTTTTTTTCCCCTTGATCTTGTTGTCATTTAATAGAAGACATCAAGACTCTGCCCCTTCCAAGATTTTATTTTGCTACAGTGTCACCTTAAACCAAAAGCTACTCAAGCTAAATGCCAGTCCTCAGTGTTTCAAATTTAGACTTTTTTTGAGGTGCTTGTTCTCAGAGTGTATTCACTGTCTGCAATTCTTGATTAGCAATGCTCTTTCTGAGTGATATATTTACTCCCAGAAGCACTTCATCATTTATCACACTTATGTTCATTTCACTGTTATCCAAATTGTGGCATCTTTCATATAAAATGTTAAAAAAAATAAGAAAAAGCAAATAAGATCAATACCTATTTAGTACGCCTTTAATACCATCCTTAACGTACACACATACTTCAGAGACGAATGTGTTCCACAGCTTCTTTATGTTTGGCTTTTTAATTTTCTTTATCGGAGTTATCTAAATGTAAATACTAAGCAGAGTTGTGAGAAAATATAAAGCAATATAGAAATCTGCCAAGAGGAACAATGGAAATTCATGCCAACCATCAGGTTGAACACAATGCTCCATTTCAAAAGGTATCTCTTTGAGAATCCTCCTACTGAAGTATAACGTGATTTTGGGTCACAGTCATTCTGACATCCCTGTTGCAAAGTCTGCCTATGTACAGTTGGATCAGATCTTCAGAGCGTTATCTAACACAGACAGACATTTTCTTTTAATATTTTTGTATTACAGAAACAACTGACACCATCTGCTTTCATAACAAAATGCTTTAGCAGGTCTTCCATAGGTGGTATGGTCCTCAAGGGTGCAGCTGGAATTGAGTGGAATTGACTTTGTTCTATGTTACAAGATAGAAGAATCACAAAACTACTTAAGCATCACAGAAGACAATTGAAGAGAGGTACCTCTTCAGACAAATAAGGAAGATTCTATTTCACTCTCCTGAGCCCCTAAGAGAAACTTTTAATTTTAATTTAGAGACTTTCCCACCAAGTAAATTCTTGAGATTACTTATTAATTCAAAAGTAAGCTTTCCAGGGTCTTCTTTTCTTGTGCTCTGGGCTGGTGGGTCTTTGGTGTACTACAAGAATTAACTACCCTTCATTTACAGCTATCTAATCACGTAAGTCAAAGAGCAGTATTTTAGATTATTGACTTTCTATGATTAGCTTCAACACAAATTGTGTATCTTGGTATCTAAAATAATATTGTGAAAAAGTATTTTTAGTATATAAGAAAAATAGAACAAGCACTCAGCAAATGGAAGCAAGATGGCTTCAAAATGTTTTAAGGCTGTGGGGTTTTTAAGTTCTATCAAATGTAAAGAATCAACCTAATCAAAGTAGACTGAGAAAAAAATGCCATAGAAAGGGAGCCCTATGCTTAGGAGAGTTAACAGAGTCCATAAAACAACAGTTTTCTGGTTGTAGTAATCACTACAATGTTCCAGCAATCATTGCCAATGTGGTGAACTTGGCTAATGCATTTACCCTTTTCTGGTTAATTCCAGCTGTTTCAAAAGTTGTTGAGGAACTTCATCCAAAAAGAGGTTTTAAAAAGCAGTTAAGACAAGAGTCACAAAGGTTCCTCTTCAAAGGACTGCTATTATACAAAAGAACAAAGAAGATGTGAGGCCTCTTTCATGGCCCCCCAAAATTATGTTCCATATCATCAAAGGGCAGAAATCATCACGATTACATGTGAAAACCATCACAGTGCACACATCAGTTATACCCTTTCAAGACAGTTGGAAATCATAACTAATATCTCTACTAAGATACGAGCTGCACTATGGAAGAAATTGTACTTTCATTCTACTCCATCATCCTCTTCCTCTTTCTTTTAGACGTCGTCATATCCCCTCCAATCAACTACTGTCTATTCAACTGGGTCATTTATTTTCCATCCTCCTAATCTTTCTTACAACTCTGAGGTCTACTTTCTCGTGCTTTATAGTGACTAAAACATAGAAGGAAATGACACAAAGACCCCCACTAAAGCTAGTAATTTCACCTTCAGAAGACATAACCCTTGTGGTTTCTTAAACTTGGAGGTTAAGGTCGAGGCATGTATACAGGGAAGCCTGACTGGATGCTGAAGGAACTACATAGTGAAGTACTGGAGGATAAATATACGGGTGGGCTGTCATCCTCTTAGCACCTTCCAAATGTTTTTGCTGGGTTGCCTAGCCTGCTGCTGAACAGAAAGCACCAAAATGTGGATATTGAGCCATACAGAAAAGTTACTCAAAAATAACACACCCCCCCCCCCGATTATTTACACTGGCTAAAAGATTTTGGCTTTTAAAATATAGACACAGACCTTCAGGTTCTGAATTATATATATATATAAATGATCTAATATCTCATTAATGATTAATAATATGTCTAATAAACTATTTTGTGCTTGTACATAAGGTTATCCACAGTTATTTTTATAAGTGTGCAAGATTGTTGTACCACATAAAACACAGTTTAACAATTAGGTATCTTACTATTTCCATGAATAAACCAGAAACTAAGTGGCAGTATAAGAGAAGGTAATGCAACAAGGTCACAAACATGTTTAGAAACTTTTAAATGGTAGGAAAGAAACAGAAAAAGGAATGGGTGTTTCTGCCCCTAGAAATATTTAAAACAAAATTTAAGACTCTGTAGCAAATAAAAATGTTTGTCTTAAATTAAAAAAAAAGAAAGAAAAAAAAGAAAATGTTTATATTTTTGTAATAACAAGAAAAATCTTTCTGTTTTCTGATTACTTAAATCTGTTATTTTCTAAGATATCAAATAGAGTTCAAGAATTTACATGATGATGGTTTGCTCAAGGAGGTGAGACAAGGACTATGGATCATACTAAAATGAACAGTAAAAGCGCATCTGTTATGCAAAATTCAGCATAACTGAGCTTGATCACTCCATAATTACAGTCACAGTTCTCCAGATTATTTAGATCCATAATTTTGTTCTTTCTAGTATGAAAAAAGTGAATAATTCCCATCTGGGTTCAGATTTCCCTAATGTTCACAACAATAAACATAAATAACTGACAGAGGCATAGAAGTTAACTGAGATCAATAGGAACAAAACACTGGAATATGTCAGAAAAATGTGGACCAGAGTGATGCACATAAGAGCTTATATGAATTTTCAAAATCATCTCAATAGCTTTAGTGACATTGCAGTGGCTTTATTTGAACATTTAAAAAATGTAACCTTAATTGATTAATCTCTGTAGTAAAAGTAGTCGTAGAGCAGGAAACTGAACATGAATCTCCAAAAGCCTATACACAAAAACCTGAACCTTTTCTCGAAAATGAGTATGAAACTTGGCTTTTGCTTGATCTGCATCCAATATTTATTAATTTCTCAAATAAAAAATGGATTAACCTGGTTAAATATGACAATGGTTGAGTTTAAAATGATTGTTAGTTGTGGGAAATTTCAATTCTGACTCTGAAGAGAAAGTAAAGAAAAGATGAAGCTTGGCAAGCTGACAGTTGCTGGCCAAAATGAATCTATATTTACACAATGATGGTCGATGAATTTGGTCCTTGGACAACATATATTGTTGAAACCTCTGAGGAAGATGCTGGGGAATTGATTTGAATGCCATAATGAGTATATCTGCCCAGTTCCCTCAGCAGTTAAAAATAAAGTTAGGAGAAAAAGCAATCAAGAAACTTTAATAATAACATAAGACAATGGTCTATGCTCAGTTTAATTTTCATCAGTTAACGAGTTGGAAGATAAAAGAATAAAATAGGACAAACTATGGTAGCTGAACATAAAATGAATCCTCCATTTAAACATCATTTCTCTTTTCCTCAGATATATTCCTTATTCAAAATAATTTTTCTCAATACTCCTGACAAACCTTGAACTCTAGATTAGCCTGAATAAGCATGTTATTCATATTAAAAATGAAAAGTCAGAGGACACAGAGGCCAGATTTTTGCTCAAAATTTTCACGTCACCAGCTTTATAGTTTATTATACAAGAATATTTTCATGTTGTCATGAAATTTCTGGTTAACAAATTAATGGAATCATGGGGATATTTATTGAATGTTAGAACAGACAAAGTGAAGTTTAAAAAACCTAACTAAGAAGTTGGGCAAGTATGACTAAGGTACCCAAAATTCACATGATTACAATGCATAAATTGGCATCTTCACTCTTCCTCATCCCCTCAATATTTGGAAGGTCCTTTAGGACCGCTCAGAATATAAAAGCCATCAAAATTAATCAGATATAAAACACTGCTTTGCAGTAATACTCAGGCATTGAAAATTACTGGCACAAGAATTAAGTGCTACTGCTGCATCTAAAGCAAAGTTTGGTGATTTTATAGTGGCTATTAATGAACCTAGAAGTTTTTGTAAATTTTGTTAACTCTGTTTGTATGGTCTTAGTTCTGCATCAAGCTCATATGGACCTAATAGAGTCAGCAAGAATTTCACAGGCTGAACTGTTCACATGAGGTCAGTTGCTCAAGATGTTTCAAATTTTGCAAGAACAGATGATATTACAAGACGATTTCATTATAGAGGTCAAAAGTCTCATGAGAAGGACAATAGGAAATACCTTTCTTTGTTTGTCCTTAAAATGCCATACAAAAAGTATGCAATAATGTGAAGGTAGCCAAGGCAGGGAAAAGATAAGCAGACTTTGTCTTCCCTTTAATTTCTCCCCACACCTTTTCTGCTTGCTACCTAACGCTGTTGCAATTTTTCTATAGAAAGGCTTTGTGGTTCTTTTTAAATTGCTTTGGAAATCCAGTTGCATTAAAAAAGAATACACAAGAGGTCTGTACAGGAAGGAGCTTATGGAACAGGTGGGTTGTAATTCCTGGGAAGAGGGTTCCATGTGTACATTGTGGGGTTTTTGAGGAACAATACGGAACAGAACTTGTTTTGATTTCGTGGATAAGTTCAAAACTAAATACAGCCAGGTTCCAGATCTGAGATTTTCAGCAGTATCTACAAAGGGAAAAAGAAAACTTTTTTCTAGGTTAATAAATCAATCAATTCATGCATTACAGTTCAAAGGGGGTTGGAACTAGATGATCATTAAGGTCCTTTCCAACCCAGACTATTCTATTCTATGATTCTACATGTACATGCAAAAAAAGGCAGAAGTCTTTTTATTTGCTTCTGAATGATCGAAGCGTTGACAAATGTTATGATCAAAGGCCTAACTAGACTGAAGACACATGACATTCTTGTCTCTAAACTGGAAATATATGGATTAAAGAGATGGAACACTCAGTGGATAAGAAATTGACTGGAGGGTTGACTCAAAGAGTTGTGGTTAGTGGCTCAACGTCTCAGTGGAGACACGTGATGAGTGGTGTTCCACAAGGATCGATATTAGGACTAGTGTTCTTTAACATATTTGTCAGGTAGACAAACAGCAGGCCTGAGTGCACCCTCAGCAAGTTTGCCATTGACACCAAACTATGTGGCACAGTTGACACGCTCAAGGGAAAGGATTACATCCAGAGACCTTGACAGGCTGGGGAGGTGGGCCTGTGCTAATCTCATGAGATTAAACAATGCCAAGTGCAAAGTCCTGCACTTGGGTCAGGGCAATCGTAAGCATAAGTGCAGGCTGGGCAGAGAATGGAGTGAGAGTACCCCCGAAGAGAAGGACTTAGGGATGCTGGTGGATGAGAAGCGTAACACAAGCTGGCAAGTGTGCTTGCAGTTCACAAAGCCAACAGTATCCTGGGCTGCACCAAAAGAAGTGTGACCAGCAGGTCAAGGGAGGTGATTCTACCCATTCTACTCTGCTGTCGTGAGACCTCAACCAGAGTACTTCTGTTCTGAAGTCCACAGCAAAGGAAGGACATGGATCTGTTAAGTCCAAATACAGAGGAGGCCATGAAGATGATCATTTGGCTGGAGCATCTCCCATACAAGAACAGGCTGAGACATCTGGGTTTGTTTGGCTTCATTAAGAGAAGTCTCCGGGGACACCTTATAGCAGCCTTCCAGTACTTAAAGGGGGCCTACAGAAAAGATGTGATAGGAGGAGGGGTAATGGTTTTAAGATTAAAAATAGGAGATTTATATTAGATATTAAAGAGAAAGTTTTACTGTCTCAGGCTGCCCAGTGAACTCATGGATGTCTCATCTCTGGAGGTGTTCAAAGCCAGGTTGTAAGCAACTTGCTCTAATGGAAAGTGTACCCACCCATTGCAGGGGGGTTGGAACTAGATGATCTTTAAAATGCCGTCCAAACAAAACCATTCTATGATTCTGTGATTTTATGGTTTCCTCCACTATGACTACTACTGTACTCTTATCTTGGAGTGACAACAATTACCCTATGTATTTTTCACTGTATTATTCCATTATTGCAATAAATGGTTATTTAAATGCCATCCATTTCAAATTACTTCGCTGGAAAATACAGCAGGGAAAAGTATAAAAGACAAAGAACTTTTTCATAAATCTCATCTTCCCACCTGCCATATGAAGCGATTTCAATGCCAGGTGGCAGATGTTTATGATGATGCTTAAAACAAGTAAAAATTAAATGGATCTCAAAAACGAATTGTTTTTTTTTTAGTGTAAAGAGCTCTCAATTAAAATAATTTTTTTTTTGTAAGAGATCCTATCAGAAATGACCTGAAAATCTAAAGCTCTTTACCATAAAGGACATGATAGAGAGATCAGAATCTCAAGCATTAAAAGAGAATATTATTTCCTCAATATAATTTGATATATAATATCTCATAATCAGGCTATCATGACAGGGAACTCTTCATCTCTTCAATATAACACTTAGACAGTACATGTAGAATTTTCTTGATGCATGAGATTTTATATAGGATATAGATCAATCAGACATGTTTTTCTCATATTTTCTGCAAGAAATATATTTGCAGAACACCATATTAAAAAATCCTTTTGAAAACTGAGTATGTAACTGATTATCAGTTTTACAAGTGATCATATAATTTCTAAAATACTTAAGTCCTCTTCTAATTAGTATAATTTCTTATCTGAAGAACTATAATTTCAACCAGACAGTTTTCACTGAACATCATCCTGCTGATGTTTCATATATAAAGATCAGCAGTGTCTTTTTTTAGGTTGTGTTATCAATTGTAAACATGTTGCTATACTTGAAAGTGACCATTCACATTAAGCCCTTTATGAATCAATGCCATATCGTACATTGGTCTGTGTCTGCTTTACGTCAGAAGCCACTACACAAATTATCTGTAAGTGGCATGTATTTTTGTTCCACACAACTTCCCCAGAATAACAACACTGCATCAACTGAAGCAATGACAAAGGATTTATGTATTCTCCTTTTATTCATCTTTTACATGAGTTTTTATAAAGTAGATGTGGGCCTGAGTAGGAACTTCACATAAACCAACCGTATCAGTCAGATTGTTGAACAGGAAAGGAATTCCAAGAGCTGGATCACAGTACAGTTCAAACCAAGATGTAGTTTACCATCTCAGTGAGGATGTGGCATACTGGCAGAAAATAAATCACTGATCTGATGTATATGTCCTAGACTACAAAAGCTGATCTACTGCTAAATTATAAGGAATAAGCCTTTATTGCAAATATAGTTGTGACAGATCTTCATGGATCTATGTTGAACATTTGGTTGTGGAGTGCAGAGATTCTGTAGTATTGAGGTGTTGAAATTATAGTCTGTGCTCTGCAAGGGGTTTTTAATTCGAGGAGTATGTAAAGGCAGCTGGTAATCCAATGCTGCTATGTAAAATCATGACCAAAGCTGATGGCACTACTCCTCTTCAAAAACATGTGAATCCTTGCTGATGTGAGTTTGCTTCTGAAAAGTAATAATATCTAATGGCAATGTTTTTCACCAGGGTCTCAGCTAGGCCCAGCACACTGCCAGTGGCTTTAATTTCTTGATAAATGATTTGCCAGTAAGATTGTCTGGGATAGCATGAAATCAACAGCTCCCTAGGTAGTAAAGAGGTGTAAATGTAAATAAGTAATGAACAAAAAATACTATCATTATGGCTCTTCTATTATCATTTCTATGAATACAAAGATGGTGCTTTCCCAAATCCAACTTTATTCAATTAGAACAATACCACTCCCAATCAAGTCAATAATTATTAATTTATTTCTCTTTTAAAATCTAGCATGAAAGGAAGGGAGACAGGCTGTACTGTAGCTAGGGCTTGCAGGTATTGTAGAGAAGACTGCAACAAGTTAAAGTCATGACAAACTAAGGTAGCAGATATAGTGAAAGCAGACATAAAGCACAAAGCGTTACATGAGAGATTTAGTCAAAGATACTTCTGTGTTTCCAGCCCTGCAAAATGGTTTGTGCATCTTCTTTCCAAAATTTTGAATCATTTGAAGGCCAATGGCATCTTGGCTTGTATCATAAACAGTGTGGCCAGCAGA
>WAAB01019157.1:33914-65673 GCA_013389865.1 Piaya cayana
ATCACAGAATCACCGGGTTGGAAGAGACCCACCGGATCATCGAGTCCAACCATTCCCATCAAACACTAAACCATGTCCCTCAGGACCCTGTCCACCCGTAACTTAAACACCTCCAGGGAAGGCGAATCAACCACCTCCCTGGGCAGCATATTCCAGTGCCTAATGACCCTTTCCGATTTGCATAGTTGAGGCCCCTCAGCCCCACATCTCATGGTCATATAGTAAAAGCTGTGCCCTAGTCAGTCTCATTTAAAACCAATCAACATCCAATGTATGTGGATTCACTTGAAGGACCAGGACCTGATTGGGCAAAGGAAATAAAATGGAGTAAGTAATTAAGAGAAGGATGTATCAAATGAGAGTGTACAGGTATTTTCCATATCCAATGTCTAAGACTTGCTGTCTTTTTTCNGTCATTCCCAGCATGTTTTGCTTAAGACGTTTTTTTTCCTCCACTCTGTCCTTGCACTAAGAAGCCATTGAACCATCTGTAGTATTCAGATAATAATTTTCTTAACTATAACTATATGATTCCACTAATGAGAGCTAGTGGAGAGTCTGCTGTCTTCCATTTCCAAAGACATTATTATAGTTTG
The DNA here is from genome assembly GCA_013389865.1 of Piaya cayana. Taxonomy (NCBI): domain Eukaryota; kingdom Metazoa; phylum Chordata; class Aves; order Cuculiformes; family Coccyzidae; genus Piaya; species Piaya cayana. Next base: position 34,511 of record WAAB01019157.1, read on the forward strand.
ATCTTTTGCATATGCAGGCATCACTCTACCTTATAGATGTAGTTAACTGTATAATGTATATAAATATCAAATAGCATAACCACTAAGAAATATCATTTTAGAGAGTCTGAAACTTTTTTACCAGATGGACAGAATTCAGACTGCAGCTTTTGGCTACAAGAAAATAGTATTAAAATAGTCTGGAAATATTAAAAAATAGTTTTGTGTTTTCACTTTAAAATGCACCAACAATTATTTCTTATAAAAACAGAAGCAGTTACATTCCATTTAAAATAAAAACCAGGTTAAATGTCTTTAAGTTTTCCTTTACAGTAGGAAACCTCAAATAAAATTCCCTTTAGCAATTAAACAACATTTGTTTCAATTTTTCAAATAAGATTGTGCACCAAAAGACCACCTTTAGATCATAACCATCCAAAAATGCAACATTTCTAATCACAGCAATAGATCAGACTCTCAAAAGGACCAAACCTCAGACTTAGTATATAGAAGTACGTAAGAATTTAATATGATCCTGAGCCACAAGATCAAGACAATTATTCAGCTAGTGGTGGGGCAACCTTCAGATGTAGTCTTCACTTTGGCCTTTTCAGGATTTGCACAGTGCTCCCTCTGCAGAAAGAAGGTGACGCAAGCATCTGTTTTGTAGCCTTCACATAAGGGTCCTTGTTCCAGCACTCTACAGTGAGTTCATGCTCACCATCTTCTGAGATAAAAATTATATGTTACATGTAAGAGATTCCTGATAACTCTTCATAATATAACCTGTCTGTGCCCTTTATAAGCACACAGCTTCTGCCATCAGCCTCTGCTGACATAATAGCCTCTCCATTTATGTCTGAGGTCCTCCAGCGCAGGAGTACCTTCTTAAATGGAGAGAGCATTTTGAAAATGCATTTTTCAGTTTCATGATGAAAAATGAATATGAGAATAAAATAATTCCTCTTGTTTCCTTGTATACAAGAATCTCTCTGCAAAAATCAATCTGTGCCATTTTGGAACAGTATCAGTAATTAAATTACCATAATCAAGAACTGCAAAGGCATCGGCTACTAAAAACAAAGCTAATAACAGCCTTGAATGAGATTCTGATGCTACTAAAGACTCACAGAATCTAGCCAGAATTTCTCTCTCTATCGTCAAATAATCCTGAAAAGCTAAGTGTCTGTAACTATAAGCAGGTGATAAATCCAAGGTCATGGTTCTACAAGACGCTGGCCCTTAATAACATGCTCTGCTATCCAGGCCCAAAACAAACTTGTCTTGCCAGTTCAGACTCATTTAAAAAATCATCCCAGCATACTTCCTGCCAGATCATCTATCCTCTACCCTAGAAGCAGCATAAACCACAAAGTTGGCAGATCTCGATATTTTAACAGAAATATCAGAGCTTTGTGGTGGATCCAGAACAAATCTTTGAAGACAGATGATTCAAAGATATGCACAGCCAGTATGAATGAAGCTGGAACTATGACCTCATTGACTTCATTGAGATGATGTGTGATTTTAAAAGTAAAACGCACAAAACCTTACTTGGATTATGCCTAAGACACTTTGTGACTTCATCCATGGAGGAACATGAATCAATGATCCTTCTTAGAAGTTCAGTCATGAAACTGGGTACGTGGATAAATTTGTACTTAATTTTCATATGCCTTTCCTAGATTCACCCATCTGATGCCTGATAGCTTAAATTGCAAAGTGTCGGCAAATGCGTATGCAATTATAGATGCAATTTTTTTGCCCAGCACTTTTAGAAATGTCACAGATTCAACCTGCCTCACTGTCCTTGGAAATTTTAGAGGTTCAGGCTTTTTAATTAAGCATTCCTTAGTTTTCATATATTTTCATTCAGCGAACCCTTAATGATTTCACAGAATCACAGAATCACAGAATCACCGGGTTGGAAGAGACCCACCGGATCATCGAGTCCAACCATTCCCATCAAACACTAAACCATGTCCCTCAGGACCCCGTCCACCCGTAACTTAAACACCTCCAGGGAAGGCGAATCAACCACCTCCCTGGGCAGCATATTCCAGTGCCTAATGACCCTTTCCGATTTGCATAGTTGAGGCCCCTCAGCCCCACATCTCATGGTCATATAGTAAAAGCTGTGCCCTAGTCAGTCTCATTTAAAACCAATCAACATCCAATGTATGTGGATTCACTTGAAGGACCAGGACCTGATTGGGCAAAGGAAATAAAATGGAGTAAGTAATTAAGAGAAGGATGTATCAAATGAGAGCGTAAAGGTATTTTCCATATCCAATGTCTAAGACTTGCTGTCTTTTTTTCCCCCCAATAAGATGCAAGGTAATAAAAAGCCTCTAAAGTTCTCACTCTTTTGCTAATGTCCAAAATGGTCTTTGTTTGTGTAGAAAAAAAACATAGAAAGATATAAAAATAGGCTTAAATTAGCATATTGCCAAATTGGTCTACTGTAACAAGTGCTTTGAAGTCTGGCGTGCTGACTGATTCCCCACAGGAAGTTGAGTACTCTGAAAACAATTAAGAACAAAAAAGGGGCGGGGGGAGGAGAGAGGGAGCAGGCGAGTACAGTAGTTAAATTAAGCAAAGTGAGCCTTGGAATAGTCAAGGGACTAAACAAGCCATCGAATCACTTAATAACAGCTCTTCTTTAGCAGCAGAGACAGAAAACACCAACTGGATTTTTTAGAAACTGAGACATTAAGGCTTGAAAAAGCAGAATGGCAGAAGTTTAAATTAAATAAACGAAAATTACTTCAGAATATAATAGAAGGTAATAAGGCACCAAAACTGCCAGTAGTTGTAGTAGCTAATCCTGTGTTCTAAAATTGATCTTAATGTAAAAGTATTGTGCAATTTAAAAGCAATAAACATAATAATCCCTGCCATTTTACATAATAAATAAATCTTAACTATGTTTCCCATTTGTATAAAGCCTTGTAAAATGACAGGTTTGGTTGTTAAAAAAATCCAAATGTTTGTTTCACAAGGATATTATAGTGATGCAGTAGAATAAATTTTGAGAGAGAAGGTTAAAATATATTTTATAAGCAGCACTGAGTAAACATAACTATATTCTGAACAACCACACAAAGAAAGACCCTCCAGATTATACAATAATGATTTAACACTGTGGAATACCTTCTCTATAGCATTTTCTATACACTGAAAAGCATAATCTCTTACTGAAAGATGGTTACTGTTATTAATGTTATGATAGCATGCAGAGGACCTACTGTATAATTAGCAATGGTATCTGTCCCAGAGATCCTGTGATGTAAATAAGGAAAACAAGCAAAGGTTTCACCATCTGCCTTTTATCAAATAGGAACGAGGTGCAGGGAAGATGCTGTACTTCAATTAAGTAGTGGTAGAAAGGCTTATTCCAATTAAGTTGTGAATCTCCAGGTAACTTGTGGTTTCCAGATCAAGTCCCAAACTGCTAGTATAAGGGAACAGAAGGCTGTAGTTCAGCTGGGATCTGAACGTACATCTTTTGTCTTTCCTATGTATGGCTTAGCACAAACCCATCAGAAATGAATTCTGTTCCTTTGGACCCGCTTTCCTGTAGGTGTCCCTGTATCTCCATGGTGTGGCACCCAAGAGGCATTACAAGGAACATAGCTCTCCATCTCATGGCAATGCATCTCAGTTGTGCAAGATAGTACCTTAAACCTCAAAAACTTCATTGGCTTTTCCTCATTACTTTCTGCCCCCTCCTTTATACAAGCCCAGTGGCACCTCTATATTTTGTTCATCCCCACTACAAGTGTATGGACAATGTTTTACCATTTTAAAAAAATCTGGTAACTAACATTTGATAACAAGATTTCAGTTACTAACCTTTCTGGTTGCCAAGAAAAGTCATGGAATCCCCACACTTGGAGGTGTTCAAGACTCAGGTGGACAAAGATCTGAGCTAGCTGACCTAATTGGACTTGATTTGAGCATGAGAGTTGGATGATCTCCAGAGGTTCCTTCNAATAGCATAACCACTAAGAAATATCATTTTAGAGAGTCTGAAACTTTTTTACCAGATGGACAGAATTCAGACTGCAGCTTTTGGCTACAAGAAAATAGTATTAAAATAGTCTGGAAATATTAAAAAATAGTTTTGTGTTTTCACTTTAAAATGCACCAACAATTATTTCTTATAAAAACAGAAGCAGTTACATTCCATTTAAAATAAAAACCAGGTTAAATGTCTTTAAGTTTTCCTTTACAGTAGGAAACCTCAAATAAAATTCCCTTTAGCAATTAAACAACATTTGTTTCAATTTTTCAAATAAGATTGTGCACCAAAAGACCACCTTTAGATCATAACCATCCAAAAATGCAACATTTCTAATCACAGCAATAGATCAGACTCTCAAAAGGACCAAACCTCAGACTTAGTATATAGAAGTACGTAAGAATTTAATATGATCCTGAGCCACAAGATCAAGACAATTATTCAGCTAGTGGTGGGGCAACCTTCAGATGTAGTCTTCACTTTGGCCTTTTCAGGATTTGCACAGTGCTCCCTCTGCAGAAAGAAGGTGACGCAAGCATCTGTTTTGTAGCCTTCACATAAGGGTCCTTGTTCCAGCACTCTACAGTGAGTTCATGCTCACCATCTTCTGAGATAAAAATTATATGTTACATGTAAGAGATTCCTGATAACTCTTCATAATATAACCTGTCTGTGCCCTTTATAAGCACACAGCTTCTGCCATCAGCCTCTGCTGACATAATAGCCTCTCCATTTATGTCTGAGGTCCTCCAGCGCAGGAGTACCTTCTTAAATGGAGAGAGCATTTTGAAAATGCATTTTTCAGTTTCATGATGAAAAATGAATATGAGAATAAAATAATTCCTCTTGTTTCCTTGTATACAAGAATCTCTCTGCAAAAATCAATCTGTGCCATTTTGGAACAGTATCAGTAATTAAATTACCATAATCAAGAACTGCAAAGGCATCGGCTACTAAAAACAAAGCTAATAACAGCTTTGAATGAGATTCTGATGCTACTAAAGACTCACAGAATCTAGCCAGAATTTCTCTCTCTATCGTCAAATAATCCTGAAAAGCTAAGTGTCTGTAACTATAAGCAGGTGATAAATCCAAGGTCATGGTTCTACAAGACGCTGGCCCTTAATAACATGCTCTGCTATCCAGGCCCAAAACAAACTTGTCTTGCCAGTTCAGACTCATTAAAAAAATCATCCCAGCATACTTCCTGCCAGATCATCTATCCTCTACCCTAGAAGCAGCATAAACCACAAAGTTGGCAGATCTCGATATTTTAACAGAAATATCAGAGCTTTGTGGTGGATCCAGAACAAATCTTTGAAGACAGATGATTCAAAGATATGCACAGCCAGTATGAATGAAGCTGGAACTATGACCTCATTGACTTCATTGAGATGATGTGTGATTTTAAAAGTAAAACACACAAAACCTTACTTGGATTATGCCTAAGACACTTTGTGACTTCATCCATGGAGGAACATGAATCAATGATCCTTCTTAGAAGTTCAGTCATGAAACTGGGTACGTGGATAAATTTGTACTTAATTTTCATATGCCTTTCCTAGATTCACCCATCTGATGCCTGATAGCTTAAATTGCAAAGTGTCGGCAAATGCGTATGCAATTATAGATGCAATTTTTTTGCCCAGCACTTTTAGAAATGTCACAGATTCAACCTGCCTCACTGTCCTTGGAAATTTTAGAGGTTCAGGCTTTTTAATTAAGCATTCCTTAGTTTTCATATATTTTCATTCAGCGAACCCTTAATGATTTCACAGAATCACAGAATCACAGAATCACCGGGTTGGAAGAGACCCACCGGATCATCGAGTCCAACCATTCCCATCAAACACTAAACCATGTCCCTCAGGACCCCGTCCACCCGTAACTTAAACACCTCCAGGGAAGGCGAATCAACCACCTCCCTGGGCAGCATATTCCAGTGCCTAATGACCCTTTCCGATTTGCATAGTTGAGGCCCCTCAGCCCCACATCTCATGGTCATATAGTAAAAGCTGTGCCCTAGTCAGTCTCATTTAAAACCAATCAACATCCAATGTATGTGGATTCACTTGAAGGACCAGGACCTGATTGGGCAAAGGAAATAAAATGGAGTAAGTAATTAAGAGAAGGATGTATCAAATGAGAGCGTAAAGGTATTTTCCATATCCAATGTCTAAGACTTGCTGTCTTTTTTTCCCCCCAATAAGATGCAAGGTAATAAAAAGCCTCTAAAGTTCTCACTCTTTTGCTAATGTCCAAAATGGTCTTTGTTTGTGTAGAAAAAAAACATAGAAAGATATAAAAATAGGCTTAAATTAGCATATTGCCAAATTGGTCTACTGTAACAAGTGCTTTGAAGTCTGGCGTGCTGACTGATTCCCCACAGGAAGTTGAGTACTCTGAAAACAATTAAGAACAAAAAAGGGGCGGGGGGAGGAGAGAGGGAGCAGGCGAGTACAGTAGTTAAATTAAGCAAAGTGAGCCTTGGAATAGTCAAGGGACTAAACAAGCCATCGAATCACTTAATAACAGCTCTTCTTTAGCAGCAGAGATAGAAAACACCAACTGGATTTTTTAGAAACTGAGACATTAAGGCTTGAAAAAGCAGAATGGCAGAAGTTTAAATTAAATAAACGAAAATTACTTCAGAATATAATAGAAGGTAATAAGGCACCAAAACTGCCAGTAGTTGTAGTAGCTAATCCTGTGTTCTAAAATTGATCTTAATGTAAAAGTATTGTGCAATTTAAAAGCAATAAACATAATAATCCCTGCCATTTTACATAATAAATAAATCTTAACTATGTTTCCCATTTGTATAAAGCCTTGTAAAATGACAGGTTTGGTTGTTAAAAAAATCCAAATGTTTGTTTCACAAGGATATTATAGTGATGCAGTAGAATAAATTTTGAGAGAGAAGGTTAAAATATATTTTATAAGCAGCACTGAGTAAACATAACTATATTCTGAACAACCACACAAAGAAAGACCCTCCAGATTATACAATAATGATTTAACACTGTGGAATACCTTCTCTATAGCATTTTCTATACACTGAAAAGCATAATCTCTTACTGAAAGATGGTTACTGTTATTAATGTTATGATAGCATGCAGAGGACCTACTGTATAATTAGCAATGGTATCTGTCCCAGAGATCCTGTGATGTAAATAAGGAAAACAAGCAAAGGTTTCACCATCTGCCTTTTATCAAATAGGAACGAGGTGCAGGGAAGATGCTGTACTTCAATTAAGTAGTGGTAGAAAGGCTTATTCCAATTAAGTTGTGAATCTCCAAGTAACTTGTGGTTTCCAGATCAAGTCCCAAACTGCTAGTATAAGGGAACAGAAGGCTGTAGTTCAGCTGGGATCTGAACGTACATCTTTTGTCTTTCCTATGTATGGCTTAGCACAAACGCATCAGAAATGAATTCTCTTCCTTTGGACCCGCTTCCCTGTAGGTGTCCCTGTATCTCCATGGTGTGGCACCCAAGAGGCATTACAAGGAACATAACTCTCCATCTCATGGCAATGCATCTCAGTTGTGCAAGATAGTACCTTAAACCTCAAAAACTTCATTGGCTTTTCCTCATTACTTTCTGCCCCCTCCTTTATACAAGCCCAGTGGCACCTCTATATTTTGTTCATCCCCACTACAAGTGTATGGACAATGTTTTACCATTTTAAAAAAATCTGGTAACTAACATTTGATAACAAGATTTCAGTTACTAACCTTTCTGGTTGCCAAGAAAAGTCATGGAATCCCCACACTTGGAGGTGTTCAAGACTCAGGTGGACAAAGATCTGAGCTAACTGACCTAATTGGACTTGATTTGAGCATGAGAGTTGGATGATCTCCAGAGGTTCCTTCCATCCTGTATTATTTTATTTGTCTGTGCTTTGTATTTTTACAACAGCCGTCTTCCTTGACATGCTAAAACATTAATTTCTTACAAATCCCCACCCAACATTTCTTATCTTACAGCAAAGACTCTACATGTCCTCCAAGGTACAGAGGAGTACTATAAAAATGAACTAGATATTTCAACAAAGCATATCTGCTGATCAAATGTAAGTCTTGTACCCTTCTAAGTCCTTCTGAAGTCATAAAGACAAAGACATACATTTATCCTTTGTTCTCCTGCAACTCAGAGCCCTTACAGTATGTGAGAATTCTAAACACTGAGGTTATAGGACAAGCCAGGAAAACCATGCTGACCTCGACAGCCTAAAGAATCACCTTTATTGTACAGTAACTGTTCTTTGAGAATGTGTTATTACAGATGCCACTATAGAAGATCAGTAAGCATTATCCTGTCAGAATAGCAGCTTTGAGAAAATACAGCTGCCTTGAATACTGATTTTTGTTACTGCAGTCCCAAACTTAGCTTGATACTGACATCCACACTTCTGGACAAAGTAATATGTGTCAGATAGAATGAAGAGACTTAGAAAACTCTCTCAGAAGTGACTTTTGAGCAAGTCCTGCTATGTTTTGGTTCATCTCTGGACTACCTAAACATTACACAGACTTTCAAACAACAATAATATGAAATAAAAGAAAACTAAGTAGTACTTATCTGTAAAGAAAAAAATCATAGTCTAGGAAATTTAAGTAACAGGAAAATCTGTTCAAGATGAGTTGGGACTGTGGAGATAAAGTCTTGTCTTATGGATGAGGCTCCATTCAAACTTTTCTTGGCCGCCTATACCATGTATCCTCCCACTTTCATGTCATCTCAAGACATAATGTTCACCTTGGAATAATGTTTCTGGAAAGGACTCAGGTTTTTATAAAAGACAATTATCAAGTGAGAAGGAGGCAGCAGGGTGTGATCTAGCCATGGCTCTGAGAGCTTTGGTGGAAGAGGTATGAAAACAGAGTAAGTATCTAACAGACTTGCACTACTCAGTTCAAAAGCCACCACATGAATATCACCATACCTTCTTCAAGCTTAAAAATCACCTGAGCTGGAACTCTCCTTACATAGTACAAAACTGACATTTCTTTGCTACCATTCTTTTTATTGATTGTGCTCATCTTTTTATTATTTTCTTTTCTTGCTTTAATATTATATATTAACATCACAGTACCACCTATAGCAACAAATTAAAATTGCAGCTTCCATCAGTAAAATGATCCATTATAGTACATTCTGTACAAATCTTACTGGTAGTAAGATACAGTCCTTTGCTCAAAGCAGCAAAAATGTAAGTGACAGAAATAAAGCAAAAATAGGTGGCCCAGATCATGTTACATGCCAACTATAGAACAGGTATCCTAATTCTAAGTCCAAGGTAACACATTGCTTTACTTTTTTCTTCAATACTTTTTCTTTTGTCTTTATGTCTCTTCTTTTGTTATCTTACAGCTTAACATGTATGCCTGAGTGTGTTTGTGTCTGAGTGTGTTAAAAATATCTGTTTAAGCTAACTGGTACACAGGCAGTTTCATAGAATTATAGAATCATAGAATAACCAGGTTGGAAAAGACCCACCAGATCATCAAGTCCAACTGTTCCTTTCAAACACTAAACCATGCCTCTCAGCACTTCGTCCACCTGTGGCCTTAAACACCTCCACGGAAGGTGAATCAACCACCTCCCTGGGCAGCCTGTTCCAATGCCCAATGACCCTTTCTGTGAAAATTTTTTTCCTAATGTCCAGCCTATATCTCCCCTNCTGAACACAGGATTCAAGGAACAGTCTCACCAGTGCCGAGTACAGAGGGAGAATAACCTCCCTGGATCTGTTGGTCACGATGTTTCTGATACAGGCCAAGATGCCATTGGCCTTCTTGGCCACCTGGGCACACTGCTGGCTCATGTTCAGTCGGCTGTCGACCAACACCCCCAGGTGCCTCTCCTCCAGGCAGCTTTCTGTGGTTAGAATTTGTTTAAGCTTCAATCCTTTGATTAATAGAGTTTTGGAGAGTAGAAGCAGAAGTACAGAGATATTACCTGACAAAAATAAGATCAAGATAGAACACAGGCCTTTTGGTTCCTGTTACAAAACTCCTAGTTTTTATGAGCAGAAGCAAGAAACTGCTGCCTTCAGTCCGAGCTATCTGTAACCAGATTCTCACAATATCAAGACCATGCTAGTAAAATCTATCTGCCGGTATTTAGTGTCTCCTTAATATGACTACCATAAAACAGCCTCAGGAGTAAGCCAAATAGCCCACAGGCCTGCAAAGAAACATCAAGTGCCTACTGGATAAGGTTTCTTTATTCACTGAAGTTAGTTACTGTCCTGATAGGGGAAATAAAAAATAGATCAAAAGAGTTTCACTTTGTATGCGTTCCTGGTCAGCACTAAACATCTTTCTGGGTAGCAAGTGATAATATAGGAGATTTTAAATGCCTTCTTTGAAAGCAGAAAAATATATATTTTAAGCAATCAAATGTTAACTGTGAGAATTAAAAATATCTGTTCCATATGTTCAAGTCTCAGGTAAAGTAATATTAAGTATGTACAAGAAAGTTCAGGTAGGAAGAGCAAATGATTAAAATAAAAGTCCCTCGGGTCAAAATGCAAGAGTAGTGGACATAGATAAAGTACCAGGGAAAGAAGACGAAATACAAACAGGATGTGCTGTGGTGTCCAAATAAGACACATTACTATAAAAAGTGTTTCATCATTAACCCCTCCATCAACTAGCTCTGCCAGCACTGCAGTGGACTTTCTATTGCCAACACCAAGTCCACTGACAGCACCTTGGAGAATATGAGGATCTCGGATCACTATCTGATATGTTGGTTAGACACTTTAATATTTCAAAACAGAGGAGGGAGAAAATTCATAATCAAAACTAAAGTTACAATGGCAGCTGAAAAACAATTTCAGTTGTGTGGTGGCCTCTCAATATATGACTGAGATCAGTATCTTCTGTATTGCCATCTCAATGATCAGTTAGCCCCTTGTCTTCAGAGGATGTGATACGTGTTGTCCACAAATTGCACTGCTTTTGTCAGTGGAACTGGGGTAGCTCTCTAGAAGTCATCTACTGCTCTGAACAGAAAACATCCCAAGAGTCATTCAGTATCCCAAATCAATAGATTTGACCTGAACCCATACACCCTACTGAAGTGCTGAATGCCAGCAATTTACCCTGCAGACCATGGAATCTGATAAACTTCAATGCCTTCAGAATCACTCCTAAATTAATGAACCCTATCTGGCCTCCAAGGCATTCCCCAGTTACCGTGTGACCAAACACAGACCTTCTTGAGCAGCTCCAGAGTCCAAATTTTAAGCACTGTTTGAAATATTAATTCAGAGGGGGTGATTCCAGATAAAAGAGAAGTTTTTATAAGCAGAGTTGAATGGTATCCATAGGTAAATGAATGGAAAATCCATTGTATCCACTGTAAAAATAATAAATCATAGCATTTTAAGCAATTTTAATGTGTTTTCTTTCTTCAGGTTGTTTTAAAAAAGATTACCCAGATCTAACAAACTTTATTCAATTTTTTAAAAATTACTATTGATTGCGTTTGCCATAAAAAACACTCAATTTTTCTATTCTACTCCTAAACTAATTTCATGTAAATTTTCAGATACAAATTCTTAGTAACTGAAAGGGTTAAAGGAAAAATACCTTTTATCCTTAGTTTGTGAAATACAAAAGCAAATATGAATTATTTACTGAGTGTGCTTTGGGTTTAGTCATATTTACTCTTTCACTTCCATGTTACTGAAGAAGCCAGTATTTCCTTTAGCGTGGTTTAAACTTTTACACACGCACACATGCATACACAAAAAAGCCAACAAAAATAATGAGAAAAAACATGGTTAAAAATAGGATCCTCTTGATTGCAATCCCATAAAAACTTGCAAAAAGACTTGGGGACATGAAGCTCCTATTAGCCTGTTTGGTATTAATTGACTAGATTTCAAGTTGACAGTGGCCCTTTTAGCAGTGTACAGAACAAAACAGCACCACACGGCCAGCAGGATCCATTTTTAAAGTGGTGCTCTCTTATGTTCCCTGCAGAGGATTGCACCATATGAGCCATCAGTAACACCAAGTCAAAGGCCAAGCATCAATAAAGTTCTTGCTGTGTTCAAGAATATGTAAACAATGGACCAGTCACTTCCAGTGGCAGTTATAGCAGAGTTAATGCTGAAGCAGGGTAGCATCTACCTGATAGTTTTTTTCTCTGAAATTTTACAAAAGATAATATTCTATCCTGACATTGTTGCCTGTAGTAAATATTACAGTGCAGACTGTACTCTGCACATAATTAAATGAATGGAATATGATAGAAACCACTTGTCTAGATACAAAGCCTGTGAAAACCAATGGGAAACTCTTCCATTCAGTTCACTAGTCTCTAATTCAGTTCTATTACCAATACATTGTGTCCCAGATATCACTGATTTAAATAGACAACATACAAATGTGTCCTCCACCACTACATATGCTCCCTAAAATTACACTTTCATTTAGTACAGGTCAACACATCTGGGCTAAGCCTCTCTTCATAGACGTACATTTATTTGGAGCTAAAAATTCCTACAATGGAAATTCACTGAGAACAGGTTATTATTTCAGAAGGAAAAGACCCATAGAATGTAAAAGGGATTGTTTCTTTTCTTCGTCCTTCTTAGGTTCCTGCTATAGAATGGATTAAGCTTTCTGTAGGAAGTATTTACTTCTGTATCTCCTGGAATAGTTTCCCTAGAGCCCATTACCTTAATTTTGCAGGGTGGGTTTCTCCACAATGCATGCACCTTTAAGACTTAACTGGACTTAACTTATAAACCTCCTTGAGAGGACATACTTTCTCTGACCTTAACCAACTCTTTGTTGTCATCTGTCTCTGTACATGACTCATTCCATTCTGTCACATTACCATTGACAAGGACACATAAAGCCACAAAAGAAGTTGATGGACATCTGCTCCAGAGCATTAGCTACCTTGCTCCATGCTCCTAAGGTCTGACTGTGCTTTTTGACAGCTCTCCAAGCACATTTCCCCATTTCTAGAATGAAACTGAACCTTTGCACTTATTATTATTATTATTATTGTTCTCTTTCAGCAAAAAGGTAATTGGGCATGAAAAGTTCAAATCCATTAAATAAAAACTCAATTTAATATATTTTCCATCCACCAAGCAAGGTCCTATTCATTATGCTGACAGTGTACTCCACCTCTGTGCCAAGTGGATCACTCAAAGATGCCCCCCACCACTTTCCTGGCATTTTGTGTGACAAGTAAATCTGCTCTGCACACATTGCTTTATAGGGCATCCCAGTTCTGTGTAAATACAAGCCATAGTCTTTTACGGCACCTTTGAATTTCCAAATTGAATTCTGCAGTTATCAGGATACTTTCAAGTAAACAATTTGCACTGATTCTCTCCTCTACATATTGTGGCAGACAACTTCTCAGTCTTATTTGAAAGCAGCCCTGAAGAGGAGGACTTGGGAGTGCTGGTGGGTGAGAAACTCAACATAAGCCAGCAGTGTGTGTTTGTGGCACAGAAAGTTAATCATATCCTGGGCTGCACCAAAAGAAGTGTAACCAGCAGATCAAGGGAGGGTGATCCTCCCTCATTACTCCACTCTCATGAGACCTCACCTAGTCTACTGCTTTCAGTCCTGGAGTCCACAGCTCAGGAGGGAAATGCATCTGTTAGGCCAAGTCCAGAGGAGAGCCGGGAAGATGATCAGAGGGCTGGAGCACCTCCCATATAAAGACAGGTTGAAAGATCTGGGCTTGTGTAGGCTAGAGAAGAGAAAGCTCTGAGGAGACCTTATAGCAGCCTTCCAGTAATAAAAGAGGGTCTACAGGAAAGATGGGGAGGGGCTTTTTATCAGGGACTGTAGTTATAGGACGAGTGATAATGGTTTTTAAGCTGAAAGAGAATAGGAAGATAGATCTAGATATTAGGAAGATTTTTTTTTTTTTACCATGAGGCTGGTGAGGCACTGGAACAGGTTGTCTAGAGAAGTCATAGAAGCCCCAGCCCTGGAGGTGTTCAAGGTCAGGTTGGATGAGATTTTTAACAATCTACTCTAGTGGTAGGTGTCCCTGTCCTTGGTAGGGGCATTGGATCTAGACAATCTTTAAAGTCCCTTTTAACTCAAACCATTCTATCATTCTATGATTTCTGCTTCTTTACTCACTTTACTCACTCACTCAAACAGCCTGAGTCCCATTCAGATTACCCTATTGCCAAATGCAAATCATAAAATATATTTAGTTACCAAATGAATAGTAAATAATTAAAATTAAATTGAATAGTTATTTAGGAACCTCAGTAGGAGAATTCAGATATTGCAGCTACCTGGTGCCTTATTAATTTAGAAAAAAAAAAGCAAAACAAAATAAAATATTCTAATGCTTCAGAGAGAGGTTAAATATTCTCTTTTCACAAAGGTCTCTTTTTCCATTAAGTTTTTTTAGTACGACTTTAATGTACAGAGACACTGTTTTGCCTTAATATCCATTATAAATTTCTTTAAAGCTAGCAAAATATTTTCCCCCTACAACTCACTCTACCAGAGAGGCAGAGCACAGCTACTTTACTCTTCACGGGCCTATGCTTGAAACGTAATAAAAAAGCCAAAGAAGGACATCTAGTGGTACCGTGCACAAAATTAAGAATAGGCAGAGGGAGGAAAAACCCGCTGCCGTGACTACGTATCGCTGAGAATGGCTCATTTCTCAGCAGGAATGAAGAAATGCTGAAGGGAAATCCAAAATTAAAGAAAGGGGAAAGTCTGGCCATTTTATTATTTTCTAACACATAGACTTACATTGGTAATATACTTAACACTAAACTCCATTTGGGCAAAGCAGAAAGACGACGCTGACAACAGGAGAGAGAACAGTCGTTCTTTTAAGAAAGTCCAATTTATTTGAAGAAAGTAATGTTCTTCAAAAGGAACTGAATCTAAATGAAAGAGCTTTAAACAAACACTGCAGCAGAACTCAAGAGACAAAGAAGGAAACTGCACCCCAACTTTCAAGTGCAGAACAGTCCCTAGGAAAACTGAGAGGACTCACAGAACTGTGATTTCATTTACCTTGATAGTACACAGGTATATTGAACTCCAGGCAAGGATTGAGTATCAACAGAAAGTAAATTCCAGTTTGACAAACTTCCAAAAACTCTCACCAAAGGAACACACAAGATTTAGTCATATCGCTTATATTAGCAGTGAACATTTCAGCATAATCATCATTACATGTTCATGAAATATTAGTGGAATGAGCCTTCTGTTGTCTAACAAAGCACTAGAACCTTCTTCTACCTGAAGACAAGGAGAGACAGCAAATTCAAAATTTCTGGAGGGACAATCGAAGAGCTGAGAAACTATAATCCCAGCTAACACTACTACAAAAACCATATGTATTTGTAACAAACTGGGTCTTTCTTACGAAAAAAAGCCCTTTAAGAATACAGAAGAGACAACCACATGAAGAATATGCCAGTTGCCAGCCCTGCAGTCTGAGAAATGTAGCCTCTAAGATGGACCAAACCTGCTCACAGGTTTGATGATGTGAATATCCCATAGTAAATATATTTTTTGTTGTACAGCTACAGTAAATGAGGTCATCATGCACATTAGAGCATAACTGCAGGATCATTAAGGAAAACTTAGTTTTTAGTGCCACTTTCTATCAAAAGAGGAAGCAGATTAACTGAATTTCTATAGAGAGGTCTTTTAGACACCTAATAATTTTAGACATTTGCAATTTTAACACATATTGTCGCAATTACACCTACACTGATCCTACGGCTCCTCTCTAAAGTGAGGAATAAAGTGACAAAGCTCAGAAATTCTTCTAAGGAATGTGGGACAACTTACAGAGCTGAACCACTTCTGCCCAGATCCCAGACAAATTCATTTTTGCCCTGAAGGTCCTTTCTGATTTCTATTACTGTACTGCAGTGAAAAGAGAGACTTTTCTGTAAATTTGCAACCACGTATCAATTGTGAGATTCCATGAAAAAAAGAGCCAAAACCAAAACAAAACCTAACAAAATCCACATCCTCTCCAATGCTCTAGGTATACCATAATTTTGGGGGCAGTATCATAGAATCATAGAATTATAGAATAGCTTATGTTGGAAGGGATCTTAAAGAGCAACTAGTTCCAATCCCACTGCCATAAGCCAGGACATGTCCTACTACATCAGGCTGCCCAAGGCCCCATCCAACCTGGCCTTGAGCACTTCCAGGGATGCGGCATCTATAGCCTCCCTGGGCAACCTCTGCCAGCACCTCACCACTCCCATAGTGAAGAAATTCTTCCTTATGTCTAGTCTAAATCTGCCCCTCTCCAGTTTATACCCCTTGCTTGTACTCCTATCACTATAAGCCTTTGTAAACAGTCCTTGTAAAAGTCCCCAGCTTTCCTGTAGGTCCCCTCCAGGTATTGGAAGGTTGTTATGAGATCTCCCCAGAGCCTTCTCTTCTCCAGGCTGAACAACCCCAACTCTCTCAGCCTGTCTCGTATGGAAGGTGCTCCAGCACTCTGATCATCTTTGTAGCCCTCCTCTGGACCCATTCCAACAGTTCCATATCCTTCTTATGTTGAGGATTCCAGAACTGGACACAATACTGCAGATGAGGTCACACGAGAGGAATAGAGGGGCAGAATCACCTCCCTTGACCTGCTGGCCATGCCTCTTTTGATGCAGACCAGAATATGGTTAGCTTTCTGGGCTGCGAGCACACATTACTGGCTCATATCAAGCTTCTCATCAACCAGCACCTCCAAGTCTTTCTCTGCAGAGCCATTCTCAATCACATCAGGGATCACCCGGACCCAGATGTAGGACCTTGCACTTGGCCTCGTTNAATGGGTTTTCCTGTGTCCACTGCTGTAATTACTCCATCATAGAAAGCCACCAAGTTGGTCATACAGGACTGTTGAAGCCATGCTGGCTGCCATTTATCACCTCCCTGTCCTCCTTGTGCTTTAGCATAGCTTCTAGGAGGATCTGTTCCATGATGTTTCCAAGGTCATCATCCCTGCCCTTTTTAAAAATGGGCACAATGACACCCTTCTTCCAGTCACCAGGGTCTTCTCCTGATTGCCATGACCACTATGGAGAGTGGCTTGGCAACCATATCGGCCAATTCCCTCAGGACTCTGGGAAGCATCTCATCAGGTCCCATGGACTTACACATGTTCATGTTCCTCAGGTGGTCACAAATCTCTACAGTGGGAGAGGGTTTACCCCTTTGGTCACCATCTTGTTTTCCCATGACCCAGAAGGGGTGAGGAGAGCAGTTGTCAGTGAAGACTGAGGCAAAAAAGTCATTAAGTACCTCAGCCTTCTCCTCATCTGTTGTTAGGAGGTCATCATTTCCAACCATCAGTGGGGGCACGTTCTCTTTAAACTTCCTCTTCTGATTGACATACCTGTAGAAGCCCTTCTTGTTAGTCTTCACTTCCCTTGCCAAGTTCAGCTCCAGCTGTGCCTTGGCCTTCCTGACCTCATACCTACACAATCAGGCAGCATCCCTATACACTTCCCAGGTTCCCTGTCCCTGCTTGCACTGCCTGTGCAGTTCCGTGTTGTTCTTGAGTTTGACCAGCAGGTCTCAATTTAGCCACACTGGTCTTTCCCCTTTACTGCCTGATTTCCTNAACCAGCAGGTCTCAGCTCAGCTGTGCCAGTCTCTTCCCTTCCCTGCCTGATTTCCTACATATGGGGACTGAGCGCTCTTGTGTTTCATGGAAAGCATTCTTAAACATTTTCCATCTCCATTCTGCAGCCTGGTCCCTGAGGACCATGTCCCAGGGGGTCCTGCTGAGTAATTCCTTGAAGATCTGGAAGTCTGCTTTCCTGAAATTTAGGGTCCTGACTATACCCCTTGCCTGTCCCATATCCCCCAGGACCTTGAACTCCACCAGTGTGTGATCACTGCAGCCCCGGCTGCCTCCAATCCTAATGTGACTGATGAGCTCACTTGTACTAGTGACCATCAGGTCCAGTATTGCATGCCCTAGGGTTTCATAGGCTATTCTTCGTAGTCACACAATGCCAACTCCTGCTTCCCACAGCACTGGTCTGTGTGCCACGGGTGCCTTAAGAGGCAGCTAGTTAAACAGAATAAGGTACTGGGTTGATCCAGCCTATGGTTTATCATCATTCTGATTTGAGGTTTTTATAATCCTTTTTGTAGATATTTAATGATGGACAAGGAAATACATTCTTAAAAATGAACTTATTTTACATAAGCAGATTTATTTAAAAAAACCCCAAAAGCAGATAGTTACCCAACTCTCTTATAACACTTTGTCTACTAGTTTTCATCCAGTTTGCTGCTTGATGCTGTCCTAGGATACCATTAAAGCATTTCTTTCTTTTCAGTCCTCCCTTTCTTTTTTTCTGCAGTACTGACACTGCCTTCAGAATTCACTCTCTCTCACTGGACAAGCAGTACCCATGAGACAAACACTCTTCTTTTTTTGCTAAAAAAAAATAAGACAGGTTTCTTGGAACTTCCTCTTATGCTCTCTCAGAAGTCCACCAGCACATATAAAATGTAGAATAAAAAAGAGGTGCTGTCAGTGGTGATGCACGCTGGGATCCACCAGCAAGGAATAACTAAATATAAAGGGATTCAATTCTGCACATTATATGGCCACTGCTAAAATAACTTCCTTTAATGCATAAAAATAAGTTACTCTTAAATATGTTTCCATGGCAAAAGCAGCCACTTGGCATGCAGGCTGGTACTTGGAAACACTCTGTCAAGGAATGCAGGCTGACTAGTTGATAGAAGTCAGCCATCATTCCCTTGCCCATACTACAACTCAGTGGGCTTTGAAGAAAGGATATTAGATATGTCAATTTTCCATTCTCTTACAAGCATGCATTTCAAGTTTTACTCCAAGCTAAGAAGGGATGCCCTACGTTATCATAGTACAGAATTTACATAGGATCATGGTTGTGACTTATGAGGAGCAGCTGAGAACTGGGGTTGTCTAGTCTAGAGAAAAGGAGAATGAGGGGAGACGTTATCACTCTCTACAACTACCTGAAAGGAGGTTGTAGCAAGGTAGGTGTTGGTCTCGAAGATAGGAAACGACCTCAGGTCATACTGGGGAGGTTTAGATTGGACACTGGGGTTGGCAAGCACTGGAACAGGCTGCCCATGGAAGTGGTTGAGTCATCACCCCTGGCAGCATTTAAAAGACACGTAGATGTGTTAGGGACATGGTTTAGTGGTGGAGTTGGTGGTGTTACGTTTGCAGTTGTACATGATCTTAAAGGTCTTTTCAAACCTAAAAGATTTTGTGATTCTGCAGTTCACACATTGCAAGTATTTGTGCAGAATACAGTCCTGTATGTGCACATTCGCTGCAACACAACTTTAAAATACTTTATTAACACTATTATACATTAAAAAAATCATACACTATACCTCAAATTTCTCATGCCTTCTTTTAAAATGGAACAGTGGGTTTTTTAACATATGTAAAGCAGCTCTAAATTCTGTTTGCTTCATTTTTATTTTTCCAAGACAGTACAGGAGTGAAGAGCAAGCGCTTTGTAGGAGGAAAGCACCTGTTTGAAGTACTTCACATTGCTCCTTGGACTGTAGTAATTCAACAATAACTGCCTTGATAAAGAAAAAAAGAAACAACAAAGACAACAAAAAGAAACTACATTGCTTTTAAAAGACTAAGTTAGTGTGCATATATTCCAGAGAGAAACAACGCCATAGAAAATTGTGAATCACTGCCTGTCTCCTGAAATCTCTCAATGAAGATCATGCATCCTTCTGCAAGTCACCCTGTGATGAAAATAACTTTGGCAGAAGGGCAGGATTCCATGGCATATTTTCCACTAGAGGTCAGGCTGAAGGAGCTAATGATCTATTTTAGCCCTCAAAAGCTATGAGTGGGAGTTATCAATCAAGACCTGGAAGTCTGAAAATCAGTAATTAATACTGCTTTGCTTCACTTAAAGTGAATCACAACGATGTATTTTTCTTAGCGTCCAACAGCTGGAGGTATTTAATCATGACAGCATTTTAATGTATGTCAATACAAATTTTCACAGAGCACTTGATGTACCATCTCAGTTGGTGGGACAAAGTTTATCCTGCAATGGGGGAAAAAAAAATCTTGATAAACTACAGCCTTAAAATGAAAAACACTTTACTTTGATTAATAACAGACAACATTATAGTTATTTTAACAGGGGTATTTTTAAGTTTTAATTTTTATTCTTTTTTAATAGAAAGGACATACATTAGAAACATTTTCCACCAAAACTCTAGATTTAATTTGTTTCTGTAAGTAGCTTGGAAGACAAGACACAGCAAAGCATGGAGTAATCACCATAACAGTCTTCAGGTGACTAGGAATTTTTTTCAAAACCCCAAAGTGATTTGAATTAGGAGGCCAAGCTTTGCTTTTCCTGTATTTTGATGAGTTACACAGTTTCATCACTTCCATAAACATTAACACAGCTTCTTGAAATAAACACCTCAAAGGCCAAATATACACTTGCTTTCGTGTAGGAAAGAAATGTTTAATGTATCATTTATAGTTTTAAACAGCCGCTTTGTTGTGACAAGACATGAAGTCATATACAAAAGATAAGTCCTAGCTCACAACTTATTTGCCAGTCACCAAGCTCTCTCAATAACAGCCTACAGCACATCTGTCTGCAGCCACGAAAACCAGGACAAAGTAACTTTGGTCAAAGCCTCATAAGCATTTTCCCATAAAGTCCAAAACAAAATCAAGGAATAGCTTGCATATTCACACTTCTAAATTTGAAGCAGCCCACAAAATTCACTCAGAGATTAAATCGGCTAACTAGGTCAAGCTATGTCAGCTAGCATTTTAAAGTACCTCATGGTCAACTACACTTCAAAACCACAATGTACTTTGGAGAAGCAAGAATATAAAATGCCAGGAACAAATTCTAGAGAGAAAACTCATAGTTTCTCCAGATGCCAAAGACTAGTGGCAAGAATAATAGGCATAAGGAACAGAAATGAAGCCTTCAAGATGTTGGTTTGACCTCTTTTTATGCGCCTCCCATGGACTAGCCTTTTCTGTACTTTCACCAGGTGAAAAGCAGCATACCCACTGATAAGAGCCAGCAGTTTCATTGGTTACAGATTATTTCATTTAATGATTTTATTACAGAACCTGATAATCTCTGTCCCAAATCCACCTGCATGTTTTAACAGGTGAAAATTCAGTTGAGGTCAGTAACACATTCAACTAATACACTTTTTCCTGTAGTAGTATTCCTGAAAATACACTAACTTTTTAAAATTTACAGCTGTACAACAGGTACGGTATACCTCTCCACAGCATGACCTTCAGAAACGCAAGAGTTGTTTGACAAGGACCACTCCAACACATTTCGAAGTAGCTGGCAGTCACAGAGTTTGACTGAAGCTGGTAAGGCAGATTTCCCAGATTGAGCACATACCCCACCCAGATGCACAAATGGTATTTGTGGGAGCAAAGGAAAATAAAATATAGGTTTAAAATAAATGCAAGAGAAACACAGAATAATATTGAATCAGCCTAGGTATTTCTAAAGGCTTCCATTTATCTTTTCTACTTCTCAGTGTACATTCATGGCTTTGAAACCACTGAGCAAATGGAAGGGATTTAAAAGTAGTTTTGTTTCAAATGTAAGACCATAGAAATAAAGACAGGCTCCAGGTATTTCACTTCAGAATGAGATTTCGGTACAGAAGCTTGATGCAATGGTAGTTAAAAATGCTGTTCCTGAACATGTCTGGCAATGACAACTAGTCTTTTGGTGCTAACAGAAAGGCCTTGCTCTGCAGCTGAACTTCAATTGGTTCCTTCTGCATTGTGGCTAATTTTCTATTGTTTTAAATGGATAGAAAGAAACACAGCTGGAAAAAAAAAAGAGGCAAACTACAAATAAGTAAGGGAATTACAGCTTTAGATGATTGTACTACAATATAAGGAGGTAAAGCACCCACAGATAGATCAATCTGAGTTGGCAAGTTGATTCTGACAATGATTGGTTTGGGCCTCAGCTCAAGGCCCCAGTCTGGCCCCTTCTCCCTCCATGACTGGTCCTTCTCAAACAAGTAGGAGTTGATGGCCAATCTTACCTTGTTACAATGATACTGGCCAAGGAAGCTGGTCTCAAGATCCCATGAAAGGCTAGCACAGAAAGAAGCAATTGAAGGAAAACAACACTAGTAGGAAGTGGAAAAAAAAGATGCGAGAAGAAATACAAATGGCCATGTTTCCCACTGGAGTCCCTGGTAACCCAGAGATGTTGACACATGCTTAGGTCTGCCTTCTTAGGAATTGGAAGCTCCACAATGCTCTACTTTTAATCATCCTCTCTTAAGCATTCTTTTTTTAAAGGATGTGGCTCTTCATTATTTCACTCGTTAACTACATTTAATTTCTGGTAAATTAATGCTAACTTCTTGATTTCAAGTTCCACCCTTCTCTTGTTTAGTAGACATGACTTAAACACTACCCTTGAATTACAATAAACATCTCCCTTCTTTAGAATAAAGCAGTCTGACTGTTCCCTTCCTGACTCCTCCTGCCACCCTTTTCAGTTACAACCTAATGTAAGGCTGCATGGACTTCCTGGCTCACCTCACAACTGTGAACAGATAGGTAGACCCTCCTGTGATCTCCCTTGTGGTACTGCATCCACTTCTATGCAAAAAGAAGTGAAAAGCAAAACCTTTGGCATATACAGGCAGTGGGGAGAATGCTCTAACTCCTCTCCAGGCTATTCCTCAGCAGCACGGCTTCTAGAGTAGGGAAGTAAACCAAAACGTACTGCACTCTTGAGTTCTACCATTTAAAACTTATCAACCACCAGCACACTGCATTCGAAGACTCTTCTAGGCAATTTTCTTTTTCTTGAAATCTTGTGCTATTATTTAAGCCACAGCTACAAAACCAAATAAACAAAGCAATTGAGACCAGGAATTCTTTAAAAAATATCTCAAACTAACATCACAAAAAGATATAAGCAAAGAGCAAAATTTTCTATTGGCAACATGTTTGCAACAGTATGACACACAAACTAATTATATATTCACATCCTTATCACCTGATATATACATCTGCAAGTGTCACCCATTTTACACTGAATATATTAAAAAGCCCTTCTATGAAGAGTCTATTCTTTATTCAGTCACAAAACCTATGTCTGTAGTGACTCTAACACTAAATTACTTCAAATTTCACCAGTGTCACTAAACAGAGTCTAGCCCAAAAACTTTTTTTTTCTTTTCAATCTATTCAGCTAAGAGAAATGGAGCTGCAATGGTTTATTTTTTTAATCCCAAAGTGGATTATACAAAGAAAGATTTCATCAAAGTTTTGTTATAACAAGCCTAGCATTACTGCTTATATCTTATTATTAAGGTAAGCATTCTTCAAAGAACTGTATGATTGGAATCTCTTCCAGATACATAGTGGCATGTTATTTGCTGGCTGCAGTGAGAAGAGTCAAAATGAAAACAAAAATACAAACACACTTTTTTCCCCCTGTTGTCTTTATTGATTCAGACTTCAGAGCTACAGCCAAAAATAGAGCATCTGTAGAAAATTACCACACATACTATCAATACAGCATCATCACACGTTTAGAATTGTAAGCACTTGACAAATTGCAAAGAGAACATTCAATCTAACATTTTGGCAATGTAGCCCAAGAATAGGGAATAAAGAGAGAAGGATTTTTTATTATTTCTTTTTTACTGCAAAAAGAAGTATTTCTGAACAGGAATGAAAAGCCTCTGTTAAAAAATTAATTCCAGACACTGTAGGAAACTCATGCTCATTCATGACACCAACATACACTGCTGGAAACTTTGCACAGAATGTTGAATGGTACACAGAAGCTACAATTCTGCTACAAGTACAATGCCGTCTTCAGCACTTTGTATGCCATTGACATGGTCACTGCGTACCCAATTGCCCAAGATAAACCTCTGCTGGGCTGGGGAAGAGGGATTAAGTAGGCAAAACTGTGAGCAATCCTAGCCCCAGCGAAGATCCTGAAGTGCAGCAAGGCTGTGTATAGGTCAGGGCCACTAAGAGCATACAGGAATCCAATGCCAAGAAATGGAACAATATTTTCAAGGTCATTCAGATGGCCTCTGTGGAAAGAAGCAAAGTTGGTTTACAGTGTTACCACTTAAAGCATCATTATTGTTCAGCATTTTCAGACTGTGCCACTATTTGAAAGCCTTAACACAACTCCTGGCTTCCTCTGCTGCTGGGACTTGATTCAGCTACTGAAATAATTTTGGTATGTTCACCTGACATCACTCTGGTCTCTCTTGCCAATTTTTAAGCTTCTGATCTTCTGTATGAAAGGACTTAGTTTTTTCCTGGGATCTTGGTAATATTAGGGACTTACATGAAGTATATGAGTTCACCTGGGTGTGCAAGAATACAAAGAAATGCAGGAAAGAAGACAGATAGCCGCAATTTTCTTGCAGCCTCTCTCAACTGAACATCAATTAACTGGATGAATGTGACTGCAGCTACTAGACTTCATGGCACAGATGGTCCAATCCTATTCCATAAACTCAGTTTGTAGTGTCCATAAAGAAAACATGAAACATCTTATATATGAAACATTATCAAACCTTCATGAGGTTCACTGATCTTGAAGAATGTTATTTTTGAGGATCTAAGAGGTGTGACAGTTATGCTTTTGGTTCATTTTCTTCACTACTAAGCACTAAAATAACTGAAAAATGTTTTAAGTTTTGAAACCATAATATAATTTACTAAAAATATATTGAGATTTAACTCCAGATCTTTAAGTATTCTGTCACACCTCTTCCTAAAACTTCCCTGTTCCCTTTACCTCTTTAGATGAATTATACTTTCAGTCAAATTGACTGATTGAAACAACCTCTAAGCCTTACTAATTATATCGAATTTCACAGCCAACTAGCATCAGAATATGGTGCTGTTTTGCAGCTGCTTTCTGAACTCACTTATCATTAAAAGGAAATATATCCTGCAGATTTTATTCTTCTCCAGAAAAAGTACACTGAAGAAAGACACATCTTTTCCAAACCCATAAACAGAACAAATTCTAGTCACTTATACAAAAGAGAAGCCATGCTAAAGCTATGTGGCATTATCTGTCGCCATAAAGTTTACAAAAGAAAATATAATAAACTTTGAATAAGAACCACTGTTGGGAGGAAAATATGGATGCTGCAATACCAATGAAGTAATTAGAGCCAAGCTGACTTACTAGGTCTGGGGAATTCTGAACAACTCTGCAAAACAGCAACAAGGGATTTTTTAGGTGTTTTTAAAAATCTGTGTAAGTTACACTGTGAGGTGGTTGTCATTTGTCTAACATTAAGCGAATAGGGTATCTGATTGTAAAGCTAGTATCAACTTGGTTATGCCTCTAGAATTTACAAAGAGAAAGGAATTACTCCTCAACAAGTGTCCATTTTTATGTAACAATCAGCAAATTAAAGAACTAACAACTTCCTGAACCACTTAGGGGAGAAAAGGAAAGTTCAGAGTATCTTTACAATCTGCTGATATTAGACTTCTTTCTGAGATTTTAATCCAGAAGAGATATATAGAAATAGACAAGCCACCACAGAACCACCATCATCTAACATTTGCAAGGGTGCACTATTCTGAAATCAGAGCTGATACTTACTTTCAAGAGCTTCCATAAGGGTGATTTAAATGAGAACAGTTCATTCATGTTCTTTTTTTTTGGCATTAAAAAATACATATAGCAAATAAAACTCTTAGCCTCATTAGGGAACAATGATATGGAAAGCATTCCATTAGTTTTCCTTGTTAGCACAAGTGTATCAATCAGCATCTCTACAATTATGATTTAGGTAACTGAAAATTTTGCCACTGGCTAAATAAAGTTATATAAGCTGCAACATTCAGCTCACTGAAATACAGCTACATTCTGCCACAAGTCTTCCAAAAAAGCCCTTCATACACCCCATGCTGCACACTGCTATACTATTAATAGCATTCTTCCAGAAGGCTGGTCAAGTTTCCTGTGCAATTGACACATCAGTGAGCACCTTGTTTCAGTCCAGCAAAAAGAGCACAGGCTTTGACTCCCACTCAGAAAGATTCGCCAGATTAACGCTCTCATTACAACTCTGGAGTTCCATGACTTTAACAGAGTTGTACTACTCTTCCCTCTGTTATTCCCTTAACACTTTAGGAAAAGATGAAACTATTGCAAGTGGTGTTCAAATATTATAAGGCTGATTTACACTTCATGTACACTACTTCATACTAAATCAACTTACGGTCATATTTACAATCTTTGCCCATGTATACAGTATAGTATCTAAGAGTTGGTTTTTATATATACATATATATTCACACACACACACACATATGTATATGCTTTATAGACAGACAATGATGTACTATTTTTAGTATGCTGCCCATTAGAATGTGGAATGGCTTGTTCAATTAGACAAACTGATGTATTATATTATCACATAAAACAAAACATACAAAGGCTTGCAAAAGAGAACAGTGTGAAATTAATTCCTTGATTTAGTATTATTCTGCTATTTAAAATAATATTTGGAGACTCCTATGCATTACCTGCGCACACGTTCGACATCAGGATCAGTCCTCAGATACTTTTTAGCACTATCGCCTTTTCCAAATGATGCTGTATCTTCTGGGTTGGCAAATGCCTATTTCAAGCATAAACACACAAGAGACATTAGCAGGCAGAATGTTTTTTCTAGACAAGCCAGCTTGCTATAAAGGTCACTCTTTTTACTAATGTCACTATGACCTCACATAACTTACCTGAAGTTAAATGCATGGGAAATAACATACTGTTTACTGTATTTCTATTTTATTGAGCCTAGCCTGTACATAACTTTTGTGCTGACAAATCAGAGTAATGTAATTTATGCATGTAGATAAAGCCTTCTTGTAAAATGGACAAGCATGGTAGATGACTGATACTCAGCCCCAAGTCATGCCAGTGTGCTGAAGGAACATAAGAACCTGGAAGGTGAAGTTACTGCCTCTACTGCCTAGGTCTCTTTTTCACAGTTCTTGACAAATTATCTGAAAGTTATGAGCAGTGGCCATCAGCAGATGGCTAGAGGAGACCACGGATCAGACAAACACAACATGATGCTTCCCACAAACACTCTCTCCTAAGCTAAATGAAGTTTCTGCCTTATTTACTAAATCTCAGTAGACCTTTCATATACTTATCTAGCCTAGCCACCAATCCATGTAAATTCTCAGCCTGACTCTTATTCCAGAAAAAAAATGGGTGTTTGGTTTTCTTTTAGATAATGACCTACCTGCAATAGGAAGGCTAAAACAATTAGGGAATGTGAAGAGTTTTACAATTACTGGATGAAAGCATTACAGATGCATAAAAATCCACTTCACATCCCCTTTTCTGACTCTACTAGTTGGTTAATCATGTAATGTGGCTCCATATCACATTTCTTTCCTTTACAAATCGTGTACCATGGACACTAGCTTTCTGCAGAAGACAGCAGAAATTATGGTTATGAAAAACTCCTATTTAAAAATAATAGAAATGTTGTAGAAGAGAAAAGTAAGTAAAATGCAGCTGTAAGATACAGTGTCATAATTGTCTCATAATTAGGTTTAAGACATCATCTTTATTTGAAACCAACAAAGCACCAGCACGCCAGACTGAATATCGTAAGAGGAGGGAGAAGGAAGAACAGTACGAATATTTGAAAGCTGAAAAGAAACAACTGTGATATCTCTGTATTTCTAGACAAATTTCAAACTGTTCTACAAGACAGTATTCCCAATTTCTTACCTTTCTTGTCATTCTGAAGTATGCTGTTATAGGACTCATCAACATCATTTTTACAAGAACAATAGCTGCATAAGTTGCATAAGCCTGGAAGACTTCATTGTCGATTAACTGGGTCAATTTAGCCATTTCTCCACTTCTCACTGATAACCTTTAAAAACATTAAAGTTAGGTTAACATCATAGCAACCCAAAGTTCTGACAAAAAGATTCTCAGAATAGCTCACTTTTTGACATCACTGCAGCGACAGCAAAATTTTGCCATTGTGAAAAGTTTATTTTCAAAAAAATATTTTTTCCTCAGTTTATTTTCACAGTGGCATAATATAATACTTTGAGATGAGCAACTATATTATCATTTAATATTTCGATTCCATTATATCTGCTTATTAAACTGTCAAAATATAAACCACCAAAATATTTGTAACTACAGAGATAAAATTTAGGCACAAATATCAGTACATTTTTGAAATGACACTAGAAATTAGACCAATATTAGTCAAATTTATTTAAACTAGTTTATTTCCCTAAGCATTTACCAGGAGAGAAAGTGTGATGATATAATACATATACTATACTGTTTAAAGAGGAAAACTAGTATTGCCAATTTTTTTTTGGTGAAGTGACACAATTCAAATCATATTTAAACTTTCAAACTAACTAGTATCTTCCCACTCAGCAACAATTTGTGATCAAACTGAGTTAAAGATACATTTTTCTCCTTTAACACCTTGTTCTTAAAAATTGCTTTTAGCATGATTCACAGGCAAAGACTAAGCTGTAATGACACAAAGCAGAGAACCATTTATGCTTTTACCATGGGAGGTTTAATTTAATGAACTCCCTTTCCAATTACACCATAGCAAACCTACAGTCCTATGAAAGTGGTATCTTTCTATCAACAACATAAAGTTAAGAATGTGATAAGGACTGAATGCATGTAAAGCAAAAAACATGCCACCTTACACATTTAATTTGTGCTCTGCAAAGACCATGGGTTTTACCTCATTAAATACTTCAATCATAAGCTTATGGAGTAGGAATCCTTACAACTAGCATGTCTTAGCAACTCAGGACTCAAACATCTTGTTGTAGTTAACTTTGTTACTTCCTATAATTTTAACAACAGCAAAAAACCCCGAAAACTTAATATTATCTTGATTACAGATATAACAATCTCTGATCTAGCTTTCAGCATGGAGGCACTGCTAACTCTAGCCAGACCTGGACAAGTCAAGAGTGGTCATCAAGCCAAGCACTGGGTCTAGGGATTACGAGAAATTCAGTGTAAGTTTCCTTCCTCTTACTTCGCAGTACAGTGGTTCTCCAGATAGTCAGCAATCAGGCAAAGATTTCTCTCAAAAGTTTATACAGAACACCCAGTTTCACACAACAAAAAAGAAAGAAAAATCTGTGGCTTCAGAGTGGCTTTCCTCATTGGATTTTAAAGCACACTGAAAACACATGCAAGAACCATGCAAAGTCATGCGAAGTTGTGTCTCTGCATGCTTCCCACTGTAAGTACACTACATTTATCCATTGTCCCAGCTGCACAACTGCCCTTTCCAAACTCTCGTAAAGACCTGGCCTTGCCTTCCCCACAAAAAGGAAATATCAATACTTTATCAAAGACAAAGAATTCATAGTTTTACCACCAGAAATTCCAAAATAAACCCTACATACTGAAACAGCACAGGGCTTCACAAGGGATATACTTACTAAGACCAGCCTGATCTACAAATGTATGATCTGTGACACAAATGCAAAACCTGGGGCTAGTAAGCTTGGAATGGACTAACCAGGGAACTGGTTAAGTCACCAGCCCTGGAGGTATTTAAAAGATGGGCAGACAAAGTGCTCAGGGATATGGTTTAGTAGAGGTCAGGTATGGGCTGGACTTGATGATCTCCAAGATCTTTCCGAATCACACGATTCTAGGAAACAATGAATTCTGTAAGCATACAATCCTAGATCCCACGTGAAGGGTCTTAAAAGGAAAATGGGTGAAGAGATGCTGGCAGCTGAGCCCTCGGTGGGAGCACGGCCACACTAACCAACCACCCCATCACGTTTGACTTTGCCCTAGCGCTGGCTGACTCTGCAGCTGCAATCAGCACTATCAGCACTGGGGCACCCTTCTTTTTGTTTGTTTGGTTTGCTAAAACGTGACTTTTGACTTTTTATACCGCTGTTAAAACCCGTATTTTATCACAAAATCTTAGCGTGGTTTTGCGTTGGAAGGGACCTTAAAGACCATCCGATTCCAACCCCATCTCCCCGCCCACAGGGGACACCGTGGGAGCGACACCAAGTACATGGAAGATTAACTGGGACTAGGATAAAGCACGAAGCTGGTACCAAGCATATCAGAATAAACATGACTAAAAGACCAGGTGCTCCGAACAAGAATCTTGAGTATGTGAGAAAGCCAGGCTGGAAAAACCCGCCTGGGAACGAGAGAGTGGGTGTGAAACGGAGAAAACAAAATACCCTGTTCGTCTTCCTAGTTCGGGCACCGAAGAGCTGTATAAATCTGCTCGAGAGAAGCTAGTAGACTTTCCTAATTTGACTGCCGCACGCCGTGCTGACTGAAAGAAGATAATTAATAGAAAAACGCGAGTTCTGCCTCACGTACACACACCACCCCCCCCCCCGCCCAGGGCAAGGCTGCTCAGGGCCGCCATCCAACCCGGCCTCCAACACTTCCAGAGAAGAGGGGGACCCGCAGCACGTTCCCCACCGCCTCCACACGCCACGAACCAACCCGGCACCCCCGAGGGGAGCGCCCCCCGCCTCAGAGCAGGATCGGTGGCCCGGTGGCTCTTCTCCACCCCACGCCCCCCGCCTCATCCCGACCCCAGCAGAACCCGCACGCCTCCTCCTCACCCGCGTCCCCTCGCGCCGCCGGCCCCGCACCGCCCCCGCGCGCCGCCTCCGCCCCCGCGGGGGAGGGACCTGAGCCCGGGGGAGCCGGCACGGAGCCCGGGGAGGGGGGAGAGGGAAAAGGAAACAGGGAAAAAGGAGAGGAAAGGTGGGTGGGGGAGGAATTCGCCCAAGGAGAGCAGGGCTCGGGCACGGACCCCAGCAAAGGTTACCTGGGAGGAAAAAAGAGAAGAAACAAAAGAGAAATGTGTTGGCTTCACCCAGGGAGAGCAGGGCAGGGCCACAGACCCCAGCAAAGGTTACCTGGGAGGAAAATAGAAGGAAAATAGAAAGGAAGAAGGAAGGAAGGAAAATAGAAAGGAAGAAGGAAGGAAAATAGAAAGGAAGGAAAATAGAAAGGAAAATAGAAAGGAAAATAGAAAGGAAAATAGAAAGGAAGGAAGGAAAATAGGAAGGAAGGAA
>WAAB01019159.1:17152-67246 GCA_013389865.1 Piaya cayana
TCCAGAGAAGAGCAACAAAGATGGTGAAGGGACTGGAGAACAGGCCTTATGAGGAGCGGCTGAGAGAGCTGGGGTTGTTTAGCCTGGAGAAGAGGAGGCTGAGAGGAGACCTCATTGCTTTCTATAACTACCTGAGGGGAGGTTATAGAGAGGAGGGTGCTGGCCTCTTCTCCCAAGTGACAGGGAACAGGACAAGAGGGAATGGCCTCAACCTCCGCCAGGGGAGATTTAGGTTGGACATGAGGAAAAAATTTTTCACAGAAAGGGTCACTGGGCACTGGAACAGGCTGACCAGGGAGGCAGTTGACTTGCCTTCCCTGGAGTTGTTCAAGACATGGTTGGATGAGGTGCTGAGGGGCATGGTTTAATGTTTAATAGGAATGGTTGGACTTGATGATCTGCTGGGTCTCTTCCAACTTGGTTGTTCTATGATTCTAATTTTCTGGTATCCCTGTTTCATGGTTCACCAGCTGTTGACCAACGACTTTTCTAGGGTTTTTTTTTATTATAGTAAGTAATTTTTTTATTCATAGTAAGAGTTTAGGAAGCCTTTTTTAACTAGGTCTGTTCATTTTCTTGAGAGCTTTCATTAAGTATTTTCATCTTCTAGCAACATCAGCTGTTAAAACACCACTAGTTGCAAGAGCGAGAGTTCTGTTTTGGGAGAAACTGGTGACTTTAACACTTGCTTTCACAGTGTATCAGAGGGGAAAGGAGACTTGAGAAGGGGTGGAAAGGGGAGTTATGCAGGAGTAGCTTTGCCTAGGTTTATGACCAAAAGCCTACACAAGGAAGTATGAG
Source organism: Piaya cayana (assembly GCA_013389865.1). NCBI lineage: Eukaryota > Metazoa > Chordata > Aves > Cuculiformes > Coccyzidae > Piaya > Piaya cayana. The sequence goes on from WAAB01019159.1 coordinate 17,954, forward strand.
CCAGATGGTGAAGGTGCCCATCTCCCCTCTTCTTCCCATCATGCCCTCCAATAGCACGTGCCCTGCAGCAGCTGACAGTGCATCAAAACCACCACAAACTCAGCAACATCTAAAGACACTTAGCGCCTTTCCTAATCTTCATCTGCTCAATGATTCATCCAGCCTGAAGCTAAGCTGTGGCTGCCTTGAGGAGTTACAGCAGACAACCAGGCTCCACAGTTACTTCCGAAGAAAACTCAATTCTTCAACTTGGGCAACTTTTAACATTTCAGAGACAAATTACATCTGTGCAGACCAAGTATCCAGCTCCTGAATTGCAACTGCATCTAAAATGCTTTGTGCTTGCATATAAAACTACACATGAGAAGAAGCAGCCAGGCATAGCCAAGGCAGTTACGGTTATTTGTGACCATTGTATGAGACTGTATGATTGTCAGAACACAAAGGAAAGTTGGCATCAGCCACTTCTGTTAAAGGTGGTAGTGCGCATGGGCAAGGTAGGATATTTAAGAGTCATTAAAAAAAAAATGGAAATCATAGCATGGTCACAGTTTTTTTTCTCTCACACAGCAATGATTTACTCAATGCATTTTCTTATAAGTGTATAGTATCTTCTCTTTAAGCCTTTTTTTATCCAAAAAGTTTAGATGAACAACTTTTTTAATGAAAAATTAAGGCTGCCAAGCGATGTTTAGTACTCTTCCAGGATGCCAAGTTAAGCAGCACTCAACTACTCAGCAATAAAGATTGCATTTCTCTCTTAACATTGGTCTCTGAGTAATACCCAGGAGCATTTCTATTGTGCAACTCCCCAAGCAACTAGGTCTGTACAATAAGTCCTGTTGATTCCTACAATGCCATCAGCCCACTTTACTCCAGTGCTTCCCAATTACTCTTTATTACATCCGATTCTTCATTTTAACCACAGAGAGGATCTATGGGAGGCTCACTTCACATCTCAGCAGTGAAGAATTGCAACTAGTGCTTAAGCAAGACGTACTGGGTCTTTTCAGATGCCAGGCACACAAACACATTGAAAAACTGAAGTATCTTGTTTCATCCAAGTCTTGCAGCACCCTGGAGCCCTAACCAATCTGGCAGTATAGTTATATCCAATGCAAACAGAACTGCCTGTTCCAGCTTCAGTGGGTGTGGGCAAAGTTAGGCAAATCGCAGTATACTTAATGATTTTCCTGTGGTGCAATCTTGCTGAAACTGATATCATTAATGAAGTAGAAGTTTTACCAAGCAACTTGCACTACATCTAATGGCAGAGTTGGGGCAGACCTAGTCAAAGAACAAAGTCTTTTGCACACACACGTAGACAGAAACAACCAGCAAGCAAAACTATCCTTCTGTCAGATACCACTCTTTCCCTCTTAACAGGGAGGCAGGTATTCCAGGAAACATATGCTACATGTCTTGACTGTATTTCTTAGCATCCCAAACACATTTTGCTTTAAACATGTGCTGAAAGTACTATCCACAGATGTCATGTTGGAAACACAGCTGAGAAAGTTCGAAATTCGAGTAGAAACACACGACTTCTTTCATTGGCAGAGCACATACTGACAGAAACCAGATCTACTGGAAGCAATCATGGCTTATTGAATGTAGCTGAGTCACAGGTAGAGCTGTCCATCCTTCCTTCCTTGCCACATCTGCTTGAAGCTTTAGTTCTAGTCCTTGGGTGTTAGTACTTTTGCAATTATGTTTTTTATGACATATTATAAGACAAGCGACAGAGGAATTGTACGCATCATGCAAATTTTACATGCTTGAACCCACAACTTGGTCTTTCATATTGTTATCCTTCAAGGAAATTGTTGCTCCTGTCTCAGGATGTGTGCAACAAGAATTAAAAGAACTGTGAAATTAAACAGGTTTTGACACAAATCTTAACAGAAAGCCACACTTGAAATCATCTGTAGATCCTCCAGTTCCCCAAGCCATTTACACTTCATGCAAAGGTTTCAAGCACATTTCTCCCAAAGTATTTTTTTCAAGTGTGCCCCTACATTTTGCTGTTTTAACCCAGTCTTTACACAAGCAAACACAGAAAATCATTTGTCTCTTCAAACTCATCACAAGCAGCTTCAGCAAACCCCAATGACACTTCTGATGTAGGAAGCCCATCACTTGGCCTCATGTTGTCCACATGCATGGCATCAGGCCAGCCTGACATCCAGCTTCTACCCTCTCCCCTTCCAGCGTCTGCATTTGAGCCCTTCAGAACACAAACACAACAGTCTCAAAAAAAAAAAAAAAAAGAAAAAGTTCTTTATTGACCTCTTCACCAGCAGTATGAGAGATGAAAGCAAAATCCAGTGCAATATACCAAGAAACTTGTAGACCCTACACCTACATCAAACTCACCATCACACAAAGAGAGTGACCCCACAGGCCTGCAGAAAAATCTGGTTATGGCTGAGCCCAGTAATTTCATAGTACAGCTTTGCTCTGCTGAGAGACAGCTTTAATTTTTTTTATGTTTCAGGACCGGCATTGAAAGATTTGGTAGTTACTTTTTGCTTTTACAGTCAAAACTTAGAAAATTTGAGTAAGGCATAATTAATCCTTTAATTTGCCTAGTGTTCTGAAGAGAAATCCTGCAGAGCGATCTGCAAGAGGGGAAGGGAACAACTGTACAACTTGAGAGTAAGGCTATAAAACCATTACATTTTTTCATATTAAAATATGTGTGTGAATTCTATTTAGAGTGACCACAGAACTGCTTTTTACTTGCAATTATATGAAAAAAGGAAAACAAAAAGTTCTGTTTAATATATGGTTAAATTGACATCCTTTTAACATTTACCCACACATTTATTTTAAGATAAAAGAGATAAAAACAACACACTGCACTTGGTAAAGAGCAAAATTAACACAAACTTAATAGAGTTCTTAATCAAGTATTCACTTCCACAGCACTGAACACACAGCCCAAAACACTAGGAAAATCATTAGGTCTTTTAATCTGCTGCAGAAATAACTGTTCTTTAAAACCACTCACTGCAGTTCTTATATAAGCAGAGCACTCTTTGAAAGGAAATAAAGTTTTACAAAACACAGGCTAGATAACAATCAGAGAATCTAAAAAAAACACTCTTGTATTTTTATCTCTTTCTGCACCACAAAAGATAAAGCCTACATCAGAAGTGGCTTCAGTAACCTTCCAGATAAACAGCAAAAACACTTCACAGATGAGGAAAAATATTAAATACTAGAGAAGCTTATTTAAAAAAAAAATAATCATCCAGCTCTTACCTAGCAAAGGACTAAAGCTGTAGTGGTTCATTCAAAGCCCTCAACATAGCCCCAAACTTGTGCTCAGTAGCACACATTTCCACCAACAACTGCTCCTTAAGTTCTTTCTCTTCCAGTCTCCAGAGCACAAAGCAGACACTACAACGTACTTCCACCCCACAAATCCCTTCGCTCCAGCTCCATCAGTTCTATTTAGCTAACAATTTCAGCTGTTCTTAAATCAGACATCATCACCAATGCCTGAGCAACTTCCCAGTCCTCAATTTGCCCCTGCAGAGACACCTTTGAACTCTGACACCCTTAGTGAGTTTACCTCAGTAAATAATGCTGTTGAGAATTCATAAATACTAGCAGAGCCTAGCTCACTCTCTGCCTGTAACAAGACCCTGCAATTTACCTCTGGAATTTTGAAAGGAAAGTTATTTTTGCTTAAGGACGAGAGAAAGGGACAGCTTCAGCTTTTATATGTTATTCTACTTTAAAACATGCAAACAGATTCTAAAGTCACATTCCAATCTCTGAATAAGCTGTACTTTAAGTCAGTTGAACTGTTTGTTTTGTCAATATTTTGTTACAGTTTTGATCCAGAATTTTATTGACTAAAATAAAGAAAAAAATTAAATGAAAATACAAAATCAAATTATTTCTTCCTCAAAAAAATCAATTTAACAAATCGCAGCTAGTAAGAGTTTTTCATCCCATTCATTCATTCATTCAGTACATGAAGGTTTTTTTGACAATTTCCCACAGTTCAGAAAGCAAGCTAGTGCAGGTCCCAGCACAATACAGCTGAAATCACTAGGTTTCAATAAACATTTTGAGAAGACATTTTCTCTTCAGAGCAAAAAAAAGCCCGTAGGTCTCAGCCTGTAATTCTTGTGCCCTTATCCTAATCTTTTTGGCACACTAACAAACCAGATCCTGTTCACCATGTTTGAATGTAGACTGCAAGTGCATATATTGCATGGAAAAGAATATGAATTTAAAACAAGGAAATAAAATTTCTGGGAAAATCCATCACTTAGTTTTTCTACCTGAATTTTGGCAAAATTCAGAGTAAGATCTCATATTTGGGATTGGCTGATATTAATAATAACAAAATGTTTATTGTATTTGTAGCAGTAAAGCATAAGAGCAGAGTAGTAAATCTACTACTGCCTATTTGCACATCACAAAACATCTTGTATGGATGAAAGCTCTGTTAACATCTCTTGTTCCAATTTGTTCACTCTCACTGCTACAACGCCTTTGCCTCTTATGTAACACAGACAATAACTTGCATATTTCTGGAATGGAAATATTTGCTCAAGCAATTTTCAGATTGCAGTTAGAGTCAGCTTCAATGGCCTCACTGACCATTTCAAGCTATAGGATTTCATCTTGTGGTCTGGCCCTGAGGCATTCTGCCATCCTCTGGAAGCATTTTGCCAGGTCTCATTAACACTGGAAGGAGATAACAATTCTTATCTGATTGGATTCCTTTTTCCTAGGCAATTTTGTCTCCCATCTTAATATTACTACTTTTTGCCTTTCCAGTGATATCCTAAAACCTAAACCAAAATAACTATTGTGGGATAGATGTGATACATGCATTTCCCTGTGGAGTAAGACACTGCATGTATCCCCTACAATAAGTCAAATGAAACTTTCAAAAATGGTTTCTGCTGAAGTTCAAACAATGATATCTTGTAACAGTTTATGTGGAATAGGTTAAAAAATGGTAAGGACAAAGATTTCAAATGTGTATACTTCTATTAATTCCGTCTTAGGTGCTTGTGTAGGAGCTGCCTTTTCCTCCTGGGAATCATGAATGTTGTGAGCCTCTTCAGATCAATAGTAACCACCATGCTCGCATCCATATGCAGATATGTCTGGCTAACACCAAGCAGTTAAGTATCCAAAGTTCAAATTTTAAATGAGGAAATTAAATATAAACACATAATTTCTGTGATTTTTCCATGAATCATTTTCTCCAGAACATAAACCTGGATATTGCAAGCCTACAAGCTTGTTTATACAGCAACAAATACTGTGATTCCATTTTCTTCAGAAAATAAACCCATATCATATTCTATTGTCAGCTGCTTTTAAGGCAATTCATTCTGTCAAACACACAAGTACTCATGTCAGGTTCCTTCCACATTTCTACTCTTTGAGCAATCAAATCCATTGGAGATTACACAGGGACATATTGCCAGCCAAAAACATCTCAACTATCTCATCTGACTGCATCCAAAGTTTTAAAGGTCACTGAGGGGAGGATTAGTATTTGGAGTTTTGCACAGAACCTCTGCAATTATTTTTACTGTTCTTTGAGGCATTAACACATGTCAGAGAAAAGATACTGTTTAAGGGCTATTGACTGCAGATTACAAGGACAAAACCTCTAAATCTCCCTAGATTAGTTGTGCACACTGAAGCACAGCTAGATAGACTTCTCCAAACGTACAGTCAGATTTATCCACTCTACGTGAGGTCTCTAAGATGATGAAGTATATCTGCTCATATGATGTGATATTTTAAGATCTGAAGTAGGTATACTATTTGTTTAATGTACCGAGGTATTTCATATACACATGCTGCTTGTCCTCTATCCATAGGGGTTTTGTTAGTCAGAATTTTCTGTTTTCTCCAATCAGACGTGAAACAGCACTGATGCATCACTTTAGCAATTCATCTATGAGTTGAACAACTCCTTTTTAAAAGCAAAACACGCTTTAAACAATTGGAAATAAACTGGTTGTGGAGAGGAGGGAGCTGGCCTCTTATCCCAAGTGACAGGGGACAGGTCAAGCGGGAATGGCCTCAGGCTCCACCAGGGGAGATTTAGGCTGGACATTAGGAAAAAGTTTTTCACAGAAAGTGTCATTGGGCATTGGAACAGGCTTCCCAGGGAGATGGTTGATTCACCTTCCATGGAGGTGTTTAAGGCACGGGTGGACGAGGTGCTGAGGGGTATAGTTTAGTGATTGATAGGAACAGTTGGACTTGATGATCCGGTGGGTCTCTTCCAGCCTGGTGATTCTATGATTCTATGAAGAAGAGGCAAGCTCATATTACCCTATTTTTCTAGTTATTTAATAAATTTTAAAAATCCCATCTTTCAGCTAAACTCTAAAAACTTTGATTCCAGTTAGGATTTTCATATTTTGAATTTGAAAGCACATGGAAACTTCAGTGTACAGCAGAAAAGGTACAATTTGGCACTTTTGTATTATAAAAGAAGTCAAAGCTTGCTTCTTATAAGATTCCTTATTCTAGCATTCATTCGAAAAAACATAATGATGCTATAGCACAACTATATTGTCTGATTTTATCCATGAAGACCAAGATCTATAAATAGTAAATACAGCAACTTCAGAAACAAATTCTTCATTAATTCCTTTTATCCTCATTGAAAGAGAAAAGTACATAAAGTCCTGTGAATTGTTATTGTGCAGCCATGGATGAAACTTCACTTCAGAATCCCAACCTGAGAAACAAAATCCTCTGTGGCAGGGCTGTATGCTGCTGGTTTGTGTGCACGCATAGCGTCCTTGAGCAGCAAAAGAGACCTGGAGGACTAGGAATTTGCCAGGAGTCTATAATCCAGCAAGGCCCCATGCTGAATTTTTTATGAAGCTTGGATAAATTGGATAACAAGTGGGTTCCTTGAAAACAAAGTAAAACCTCTCTGGCCGCTCATTACCACCATCCCAGCCCCACCATAACCCCAAGCTCTTGGCCTGGTACCCCAAGATTGCGAGTGGCCACCTCCGCAGGACTTTACTGCCACATGCCAGGACCACATTAACCAGCTGGTAGGGACCCAAGTCAGCATGTTTTAGTAAAGCACATTTATTGCCCTTCTCTCAAAGCTCTAATTAAGTTACAAGAATGCTCACTTGCGTTTATCTACAGAAAGCTACCCTGCTACTGAAAAATCATTCCAGTAATATTCTGCTCCCTTTTCTCACTCTTATCTCCAAAGAGTTACCCTCATTTTATGAGCAGTCTGATCAAATAGTGCCACTGTTCTTCCTTGTTTTCTTTCGCCAAAGACAAAAGCTTGACCTACATCAAGTAGCATCCTCATATTTTCCTTCCAGAAACCTTCAATGTCTGTAATCAGTGTAACATGAGGATGACAAAAGAAAGAAATGTTCACCCCAAACCAGCGGAAGTTGAGCAAGGAAATATTTTCAAGATGAGGCTTAACAATTAGGAATTTTAGGGCAGCTTGATACAAATATAACATAAGTTACTTTCTAAGCATTATGCCTCACAGCATTCCATGCTTTAAAGGAACTGTTCAAAGATAATGGTATTGCTGTACAAGGCACTCTGCAGAATACAGATGTTAGTAGTAGAAAAAGAACTGTTTCATGCTATGGAAGAGTTTCCTTTCTTCCTTGGGAAAACAAAACACCAAAGAACTGAGACCAAGTCTTAAAAGTCCATTATTAACGTTGTAAGGATCTAAGCTTATTCCCTTAGGGAAAGAAAACTTCATTTTAAGCATCAGAAGTTCTCAATGAACAGAAGAGATTGAACCAGGTTGTTCTATTTCAGTTAGTTCCAGAGATCAGATTTACTCAAATTTTACAGAGGTGGCAGGGGGGAAGGAAACAGTGGAAGGCAGTGTTGTTATACTAGGAGGCTTTTCTCTGTGGGCTTGAGTTCTCTTAGGATATCAGCACTGCACGACCCAGTTTCATATAGAGAATTTCTTGCCCTCTTCAGCCAATGATGCACAGCAACAGATACATCACAAAACATTGTTGGCTACAACCTTCCTACAGCAAAGAAAGGTCTGAAGAGAACAAGTAAAATTCAGGTATTACCAGAGATATGTTCTCCATTCCAAAATATAGACCAAATTTCCATTAAATGGTGCTTATCTTAGCCTTTACTAAGTAAAGAATTGAGCTCTCCTCCATTAATGGACTAAAACCATTCTCTGTGCTCTGCAACAAAAGGTTAATGAACCTTACCCTAAGGTAAGAATAAAACAAGGAGGCAGCATATTCATGCTCAGCTTTTAATTAGTTACAGTACTCACCAAGGAGAGTCAGAAGGTAAAAGGGAAACAGTGTCTTAAAACATCCTTTTGCTTCGTTCTCCAGAGAAGGTGGAAGAAGGTCAAGAGTTATGAGGAACAGCTGAGGGAACTGGGCTTAGGCTGGAATCAAGGGGGATGATGGCAGATTATTGCTGTCTATAACTGCCTGAAAGGAGGTTTTGGTGAGGCAGGTATTGGTCTCTTCTCCCACATAAGGAGTGGTTGGACAAGAGGCAATGGCCTCAAGTTGTGCCAGGGGAGATTTAGACTAGATATTAGGAAATATTACTTCACTGAAAAGGGTGTCAAGCACTGGAAGAGGCTGCCCAGGGAAGTGGTGTAATCATCATCCCTAGAGATATTTAAGAGACATATAGATGTGATATTTTGGGACATGGTTTAGTGATGGACCTGGCAGTGTGGGGAGATTTTGCCTACAGGTTGGAAAACAACAGGGATTTCACACTGTCCATAGAAATGCACACATCTTAGATTTTGGATAAGAACACTTTTCGTAAATCATCCTACTTAGCATTAGAGCTGTATTTGGAAACTGGTTAAGTTTACGGTTGGACTTTATGATCTTCTAGGTCTTTTCCCATCTATATGTTTACTCATTCTTTGATTATAAGATGAAACCTTACTATATAAATAGTGGTTCTAGTTGAAGAGAACAGAATGGTTAGAGTAAAGTCTCAAATGCCTGTTCAAAGAGTAAATAATTTCTAAAAGCAGATGATAAATAATTATGGATACAATATTCCCCAAAGAAAGAATTATCCTTATAAATTACTTATTTTAGAAAAGTAAGAGACAGTTAAAACCACACAAGTAATGAAGAATATCACTAAATTCCTTCATTTTTTTTTCTCTTTACAGCTTTTTTTTTGTAACCTTTTTAAAGAATTTAAGGATATAAGTTTTGATGTGTAGTCATTTTTTTCTACTTGAAGTTACGGTAAGGTATCCTGGCCACCTAAAAAAAGCAACTTAAACCATCCTGCACAGGCATAGTTCTTACTCCACAGTGGGTAAATTATGGCCACTTCCAAAGATCCCATTCCTCAAAAAGAAACTAGATTCACACACAGCTTGAGCAGTATTTAAACTTTAATCGAGTCCAACTTGGAAGTCATCAAACAATTCTATACAACAATATACAGGCTTCAGAACATGACTGAACATCTTTTACTTCCTATAAACAACCTGAAACATTACAATAGAAATATGTTCTACCTAGGAAACAAACATGCTTCTGCAAGATTATTTAGCTGGTCTCGCTCGTAGCCTTCTCTTGATAATTAGATGATCACTTTCCTTCTCTTTTTGTTCTATTAGGATCTGAAAAAAAGATGATATTTCAAGAGTTACCCAGCATTTTTTCAGAGACAACTTACATACTTCTAGAGTCCTGTAACCAATACCTTGGTTTTTCACAGAGGCTGTTTGAGAATGAAGCCTGCCTATGATCATTAAGTCAGAGGTCTTCAGGACAGATAGACCACTTTAGTACTTCACAATAAGCAACTAATATTTGGAACATACAAAATTCCATTTTGGCTGAAAAACACCAAAGTTCAATGGAAAAATGTGATCCAAAAGCAGCTCTCATTTCTAAACACTAACTCAGTTTGTGAAATAGGAAGCATTCAGAAAACATTTTTAGTTTAAATTCCTTTAGCTTTCATTGATTTACCAGGATTCAGCATTTTACTTCCAAGCTTCTTAGCTGCATTTGCTCTGCATCTCTGTCATTTTCTTCATCCTCCTACAGGCAACATTTTAGCTTGTGTCAGCATCCATTCACACAATTTACAGACAATTCTGTCTCAGCATGGGCAAATGCTCACCACAGTGAAGGAAAGAAAGGACTGAACAGAACGCAGGTTTGTACTTCCAGAGTAAGAGCACACTCAGCACAACAGTTACTGTCAAAATCATAAAGCTATACCTCAGAAACAATACATCAAACTCTGGCCTGCAAGACTCTTTGTAGGCTACATTAGAGACAGGGCAACACAATTTAAGTACAGCCAGAAGGCTGTGCTTTGGAAAAGAATGGATCTATCCCCATCCTAAAGTAACTCAAATATCACCTGGGCATAAATGGAATTTATGGTGCTCATTTGCCCTGCAGAGTTAATTGTACATGCAGACTCCAGTGTTTCAATCACACTGTCTCAAATGTATGGATCCTTTAATGGTCTCTATTTCTGTTATCCTGTAAATGAACACCAGCTACTGGAAAAACAAATTAAAACTCAATTGCTGTATTAGAGGAAAAAGGAATCCTTGACATAACACAACTAAAATACAAGTGCATCAAAATTTAAAGATACTTCTGTGATTGCTGTATAATCTATGCAGTAAGTCAGCAAACACAGAGAAGATAGGTGAGAGAACAGAAAAAATGACCTAGTAATCAGCAGGAAGAAAAGATCAAAATGAGTTGTTAGGTAGACTCAAGAAATAAGTCAGTACTTTCAAACCTCTTTGCAACTTTTCAGAGCTTTAGGCTTGCTCTTTCTCCCTAATAGTTTATTTTAATCCAAGAGTACATAAGAACATTACAGTGGTCAGAACAGTAACCTGTAATCACTTACTGAAGCAGCAGGGATATCCAGAGGGCTAGAAATGTTGGTTGTATACAGCTTTCTCTTAGTTCGTTTTGGTCTGACCTCGTTTTCTTTGACGTTTACTGGTTCTGCAGACATGGGAGAGCTTATTGTTGCAATCAGCTTCTTTGCTAGAATTAAAATTTTATCATAAACTAATGTTTTGCTGGTCTGTGAGCCTCAACATTCAAGAACAAAGCAAGCTTTATTAAAAATAGTTTTAAATGAATTAAATGTAGCCAGAAGTTTAAATGAAGAGGTATGTGACTACCACATTTTTCTATAGCTGGAAACAATTTTCTGTAGATTCAGATGTAAAAGCTTAAAGGACACATCAAAATAGCACATTAAATTCAGTTAGGATTCCAGTTTCACTGGAAGTTAAACACTTAAACAGGAGCAGAACAACAGACAACTTCCTGCTGACAGAAGCACAGGGTAGAGTCACTTTTCTCTACAGACTTGTAGTGTTTTATAAAACTAATACTCGCTTTATAAAGGGATGAGCGTGTGCATATTCTGAGCTAGAGGGAAAGAACAAATCACAAACAAGACTGTTATACAAAATGAGAAAGTACAGGACATGGTAATAAAGAACTCATTTGCTCAAATTAAGTATTTTCAGGGTGACATTTTGAGTAGACCAAATTCAGGTTCCACTGATAATGATACATTGCCCTCCTGAAACCAATCTGACAGACCTGGAAAATTAAAATCTCACTAACATCATCCAGACTGTCTAACAGCAGGCCAGAAACACATACTCTGTACCAACTTGAAAACTTCTGCAGACACCTTCATTTTAACTGTTCACCTTGAATAATGACTGACCTTGTGTTAACCAACCAAATAATAGTGTCTTTTACAGTTTAAACACTGTCAATTCCTTGTGCCCTCTGCTATTTTTAATCTTTAAAAAGTAGAAAGTCCAAGCAGTTAATCTTCCCAAGGCTTTGCTTAAACTTAATGAAATCCATTAATTGCTTCATAGTCAGTTTACTTGAGTTTTCAAAATATTTTCATGAGACACTGCTTTCAGATTCTGTAGAACTAATCTTCCCCTCCCACACAGGTACATCAAAATTCCTGAATACAGTTTCCACAGAAACGAAGTGGGGAGGTGGAGGGGTAAGAGAGACTGCTTATAGAACAACATTTAGAGTTTGGATTCAGCTCTTGATTTTTTTTTTTTACAGGAGTAGGGCAAGTTTCTGAAATTGCCTTTATCTGTTTTACTGTAAGCATGACCAAAGTAACTCATACATTTTGAGCTTAAGAGCTATCAATTCTTTTATAACTTTACATGCACATATTCAACCCTGCATCCTTTCATTCCACCTGGTTTACCTGCCACACTTAACCTAATCTTTACAACTGTGTACTTCTTGCAATCAAGGCAGCCTTTTCTACTCTGCAAGATTCCATATAGCAGTCCCCAGCATTTTGTAAACAAAAGTACTTAATGCCACCGGTGTCCTTTAACATCTACATTAACAGTAGAAAAAAGACATTCTGCAATGCCCAGAGAACATGGAATAAGCCTTATTGATTCTGCACAAACCTTTAGAATGCATAATAGCAGGAGAACTTTGTAAAAAATCTCCAATTTTTTGTAGTGTTCCATCTTTCTTTTTAGCTGACTTCTTACTTGAAGTAGATTCCTGCTTTCTTAAAGGGTATTCTTTTCTAAATGACTCTGTAGTAGACACCTGTAGATAAAGACAAGATTGTTGTTTAAGGTGAAAGCTGACTGGTCTTCAAGTTTAATTCCATTTCATTTGCTTTCATAGTTATTGTCAAGCTGACACTGAGCTTTGCTACTGACACCTCTGTTCATTACACTAACAACACTACCACAGGAAGAAACAGAGAATCTCATTTCACATCCAGAAGAAAACAAAATTCTTTAATTGTCACAGAACACATTTAAGGGTATGACTAATATAGGAAACAAATATCTTTTTTTTTAAAAAAGTAGATTCAAAATTGTAGAGTATTTTATTAGACAAGCTGTTCTAGTTACAAATAAAACAGGAGAAAACTGATAGGGAAAATCAATCTATCACCCACCCTCTGAACCCACCCAGATTACTACCAAGACCCAAAATAATCTTTTTATCATTGTCAATAATAGAGGTGACATAAACTTCAGTAGTTTTACTTGAAAGGCATCACATATACTAGTAGTATGCTCAGACTAATCTTCATAACTATTCACTATGCAACATCCTCAGACTAATCTTCATAACTATTCACTATGCAACATCCTCCCCTTTGGATCATTGTACTCTGCAGCTAGTACACATTCTTGGCAAAGACAGACTCATTCTCTTGGGTTAGCTTGTAGAGTCCAGGAGAAAACAACCTGTGTGTTATTAAGAATCCTATTCAAGTACATAGATAATAAGATAATGATTCATAAGAATGTTTGCTCCTTTCACAAGTCTGCCTTTACAGAAAAGGCCAAACTAGCTTCAAAAATAGAACAAAACCAAACCATTTTATTGTTGCTTGTAGAAGGTGAGTTAGGCATAGCAGATTTTGCATTTTTCTTGTTCTCACTTTTCACAAAATCCTAAGAAAATAAATATGAGAGATTTTAACCAGGATCCTTTTAGAAAGAACAACAGTTATTTATATTACAGAAACAGCCACTGCTTAAGTGCTATGACTAGGTATAGGGAAGCATTGGCTAATGCTGGAGAGAGAAAACTATTCAAAAGTGAATTAAACTCAAATCGTGGATGTGAACTGGAAATACCTGTAGTCAAATTGTTCTGACATTTTCTATTTTCTTCTATTATTTCCCCTGCTACAGGTTGGTAGCACAGGACCATTGTTAAACTGTCATTAAAAGGCGTCTTCTCTCTTGTGAGGTGATGTCAAGAGATTTCAGATAACCCATAGCTGTACCAACTGATAACAGTGTCAGAAAAGGGAAAGAGGATTTTGTGCTTCATTAAATTAGACGAGAGCCTCTGGAAAGGATTTGATTTTGCTCGTTTCTAAAAAAAATACCTGTCAGCTTCAAAAGTCCTTAGATATATGGAGATTCCTAAGCCCTACAGTAGAATTACAAGTATGTAATTACCACCACAATACGGTCTTAGCATTTCATAGGTTTTATAAGCATTTTAGAGATTGCTCTCTTGGTGCTAATGCTGATAAAAGGTGGAGGAGAGGAACATATTTTTACCACCTTGAGTTGCTGTGGAACCTTAGTCTCACGTGTAAACACCACGGCACATTAAGAAGGCTGGATCATATAATGTAACACAACTGAAGGAATAAAAGAGGAATTAAGACCTACAGAAAATATGGAGGTTCAGGTAGTGGTGCAGTTAGCTTCATATAGTCCCTCTAAGTACAAAAAGATCAAGGAGTGCACAGGCTGGGGAGATATAGGCAAAGGAAGTGGTCTTGAAACTCTGAAATGCATTGATTGAGCCCAGAGGCTTAACTTGTAATGGTCTAGTAGAAGAGGTTATAAATTTATACCAACAACTGCCTAAACCAAAAGAAGCAATTTTATAGAATTGGTCTGCAATCCCATAGAACAGAGTTGGAGACAAGAGCACATGGTACCAACAGAGAGAGAAAAATGTAAAAGGTAAAGAGAAAGTACAAATTGGAGACAAGGGGACAGAGACTGGATAAATTGAACTCTATGACCTTATTCAATGCAGGCCTGTGATGCACCACTTGTCAGAGAGGGGAGGGAGGTTTAAATATGTCCTACATATATCCTTAGGATCTCAGTGAGAACCAGAAGATAAGGATAGGATTTAAATAAAATATCAGAGTAATACATTGAAAAAGTGTACAACGTATTTTTTAAGTCAGTTTAGGTCATACCTCATCCATCTCTTCAATCTTCCTTTTATTTCTTGACTTGAGCATTTTAACTGTGACTGGTAAGTTACTGCCCTGCTGCTTCACCTCTATCTTATTGGGTTGCAGAGGTGTGAACTGGATTTCCATCTCTGGTTTTGGGAAACGGTTAGTTCTTCCATTTTCTGTGGACACTTCAGAGGAGTCAAGGACAATTTCTGAATGGTCCTACAAGCATATGAAAATTTTAAGAGGAGAGTTCTAAAATAACTAGTTAGTTAAAAAACTGTAATACATATCCCTTTCCAGTAGACTGCAAAGTAAGCATTCCATCTTCCAGTTGTTAGCTTTCAGACTGTTTAATACAACTAGAGAAGTTACTTCAGCTACAGCAGAGCATAACATTTATTTTTCCAAACTTCATTATACTTTTTAAAAGTTAACACTTCTGTGATCACACAACTAACTCTCTATTAGTTTCATCAAGTGTTGCCCAGTCCTTGCAGGTTTTTAGGAAGGACAGTTCTGTCTTCTGTTTACCCACCTCAACTCTGATTTTGTAAGCCTCAACCCCATTACCCTCCAGTGGCCTTAACCTCTCCTAAAGAAAGTGCTAGCTTCTTAGCTTGTCTTTACAAGGCAGGAGACACATAGTACCTTGGGTTTGAGTTATTAATTCTTTAGCTCCACCAGGTCTTTCCTGAAAATTATTTGGCTTCATCCCAAAACTTCACCCCACTCACTTCAACACCGTCATTCAGTTTTTCATGATAAGCCTGTTAACAGCATCTCCTTACTTATAACATCAAGTATTGTTGCTACCACCTTGATCTAAATACTTCAGCATCGACTGTTCATGACAATTCTTCTCTGTAACTTAATTTATACCAAAACTAACTGATTTTACGATGCCGTCTTAGGTGCTATTACAAAGCTGTACAAAGCAGTAACCATTCTGAGAACTATTTTGTCCTCCCTCATATATGAGAAGCTTTCTCTCTGCAGCCCTAGGTGAACTGATAAAGTAGCAGGAAACTATTCAGTCTTATGTGGCAGTAGACAGGAAACAGACCGAGAGGCATTTGGGTTTTCAGTCCAGCTTTGCAACAAGAATTGCATCTCGTATCAGCCAGCGGAGGGACTGCTAGGAAATCCATGTTCAGCCCTGCTCATTGTTAATTAGCAGTGGAGCCACAGAACGTTAATTCAGTCTAGCAGAACTATCTCATTACATACTGTTAATGCAGCACACTAGGCTTCACTCGGAATCAGGAGTCTCAATACAGTTGCAAGCCTTTTAATTTTTGTTCAGGAAATACGCAAAGCTGACCATTTATTTGTGTAAATGCCATGTATTGTTTTGAGTGTGGGTTTAGAGTGTGATGCAAGGTAATGTTTTGTTCTCGTAAAGACCCATATGGGCTGGCAGTTCTAATTACAGAAGCATTTCTCACTACCACATTATAGGCAACAGCATTGAAGGTGTTTGAGCTGAAAACCCCTGCACTGGGCAGGGACAGCTTCACTAGGACAGGTTGCTCAAGGCCTCACTCAGCCTGGTCTTCAAATCTCTAGAGCCTGAAGGAGTTAACTAGTTTTTCCCTTGGGTATATAAGTCCAACAATGTAGAGAGAAGTACTATTCTATTAAATGAAGTACTTTTTTTCTGAGAACGAGTATGAAAGAGGGAGAGAAAGAATGAACAAGAACGCAAAACCAACAACACAGTTAAATTACAAAGAATGAAAAGTAACTTTTGAGAGAATCTTAATGTTGCTGAAACATATACTGAGAAAACAACAAAACAAGAGTTAACGGCATTGTCATTAGTACATAACTTTTATAAATACCACAAAACATACCTCTTTGTTTACAGACTGATCTATTTTATCATGTCCTCCTTCATGTATAGGTACTTTGGCCAAAGATTTAAGACTCTCACAGTTAATGTGTTGTTTCAATTCCTCTATTAAGACATTTTTCTCAGCCAGCTGTTTTCTTAGCTCTTCTACCTCAGTTTCCTTACCCTAATAAACATAGCAAAAATTGCCACAAATTGTAGGATTAGCAAAATAAACTACATATACACAAGCATCATTTACATTACTTGGCAGCATCAGTTTTAGAACTGCAGGCTACAATTGCAGCTATCCAACAAAAAGCCAGTAGTTTCACATATGAGTGGCCACTATTTAAAGGGAAGAAAAGTCATATAACCACCAAGGAATATGCATTGAAAAATGTTTTACTTTAATTCTGTAGGCTTATAAGAAGTTCACCTCTCATTTTTTTATGAAGTTCATGGTGCTGTCAAAAAGCACATGTGACAGTTGTTTCAGATTTCCAGTCCAACTTGGCAATCAGAGGATTAAATAGACTCGAGTGTTCATTTGAACTACTAAATACTTTGAAACTTCAATTACTGTTATAAATACTGTTTTAAAAGTACATAAATTTTTTTTAAATTTGCTGCAAATTGGTTTCAATATGACAGTGTTTAAGAACAAAAAATAGTGCCAAAATGCAAAGAGCAAGGATAGTGTTTTGCAGACATAATAGATAACAAAAAAATAAAATCACATAGGAACAAGAGAGAATGAAAGATGACCTTTCCTGAATCCTTTAATGCAGCCTCTTTCAGTTCTGCTATTTCTTTATCTTTTTGCATGGCATTAGAAGCCAAAGTCTTGAGCTGTACTTCCAAAGCTTCTACTAATTTATCTCTTTCTTCACGCCACTTCTGAAGATTGTTGTCCTTTTCTACCAACTGTGCAGCAAGTCTTTCCTAAAAGGGGAAAAAAAGAAGTTAGCGTGCAGAAGTGGTGTCCAATTCTCTCTTAACTGTTCTAAGTTTGGTTTTGCACAGTTAGAACTATTTTATTGCCTTAGGAAACTTGAGAACTTAAGTAGATCTTAACTGGTTTGAGATGAGTTTTTTCCTTTTAAATATGCAAAAGCAAACCTTGCTTCAATTCGGAAAATCTGTGCCTATATTTATATTCTTTTTGAAGAGAATTTTTGGCAAGAACCACCACTTCTGCTTGCTTGCTTTGTTATTTTATTACTGTCGTGTTTCAGGCAAGCAAAGCCACAGCCAAAGTGAAAGTAGACCTAAGCTAACATCCTCCTGTACTGTTTGTAGATCCCAAAAGTCATTGCCAACTACTTCTACATGCAAGTACAGGTGTGGATTGTACAGATTCATATAACCATTTCATATGCTTAAAAAATTACAACCTTGACACAGTCCAGTCCAGTGAACAGCCAAGGTGAAGTTTTCCCTTTTCACAAGTTCAAAGAATTCCTACTGAGGTGGTGGTGGTAATCAGATGGAAAGGAACAGGCATGTTAAATTTCAGTAAGTACTAAGCTTTTTCCTCTTGTGACCCTCCCATGCTTTCTTTTTCATATTGGGATGCCATCTAGCCCTTGCCATGTGATAGTGATGGGACTTGGACCATGGCCAGCTACCCTACACTGTTACCATTTTCCAGGATGTTTGCTCTGTACTGCACTAGGACCTTCCTGACACCCCCAGTCACTTACAATTTCTGCTTGTTGTTCTACATGATGTTCTTTGTCCTCTGCAAATTTTCTCATTTCTCTGCTGTGAAGGTTGTCAGCTTCTTTTATTTGACTTATCAGCCCCATTTTTTCCTCCAGCCACTTCTTTCTGTCAGTTTGGTACTTTGCCTCATTCTCCTATTTTAATGAAACCAGATATAAAACCACAGATAGAGATTAAGCAAACAAGTCTTAAAATCCAGATTATCATTAAATGGATTAATTTCAAAAAGATAACAGAAATACTAGCACTAGCACAGTTTTACTCCAGCATATTCCCAAGTACAAGTATTACAATCTTCTTTGTTCTTCTCTATTGAAAAAAACTAACAATTTTAAGCACTTCTCATTTAACTGGCGCGTCTTCACAGAACAGATTTTTTTTCCTCTAAAATGTGGATATTGTGGATAGTGTTTAATTCACAAACACTATAAAAGTTACAAGAAAAGTAATTGTAAAGAGACCTTTTTAACTCATGAATTCCAAATTTTTCATGCTCTCTTACAGAACATATAAGAAAACTTACTGCTCCTTCAAGTCTGAAAGGCAAAGAATTCATCACAATTTGAAAGGTAGGCAGACATAGTGTACATCCAAGAATCTCTCGTCTGGGTGAATGTCTGACAAGACAGAAGGCACCTGAAAAGCTGCTTGGAAAAGTCTGCTTTCTAATCCAACAAGAATTATAGGCAATTCCTCAGCCAAACAGGAAGGGCTTACAGGTCACACAGCAAGCACATCATCTTGGAAGAGTTTGATTTCAGAAGTTGGATTGGTTATGACCAATATTAGAGGAGCTCACCTACAGAAGCACCATCTGTGGCAGCATGAAGTTAGGAAGTTAGGAAGGGTGCGCTCCATTACAGGGCAGTGATGCCATACGTTACAAAGATGCTGCATCCAGACTTCACTGTACTGGGGCACCACAGCTTTTAAAGGAGGTTTCCTTTACTAGTGTAACAGCTTGCCATATTATGCCATAGCTCTTGAGGTTAGTGACACAAAATAATTAAAACCTTTAAATAAAAGTTACAGCTTCAAAACTAGCCATGAATTACATCATCATATTTTACCTTCAGTTCTTTTTGCAGCTTTACAAGTTTCTCATTTTCGCTCATCTTTCGCTGCCAGTCACCATCTCTCTGGTTATTCAACTCTGTATATTTCTGCTTCCATGCTTCCAGTTCTAGCGAGTATACAAAACGAGGTTACATAATTTATAGTCTCGAAAGCATATTTGACCCCATTCACATCCTTCTACTAAAGTTACTTATATTTATCAGCTATGACTACAAAGGAACAACAGAAGCCTTTAACTGTTAAAAGGTTTTGCCATGCACTACATAAACTTAATGCCTTATAAGAGCAAACAAATAAACCTAGAAATTTAAAGCAGCTATGACAAGACATCTGAAACATTTTTTCCTTTCTGATCCCTATGGAGACATTACCCAAAACTAATATGTTGTTCTCTTCCAATTTGGCTTCAAGCGCTTGATCTTGTTCGATCTGAGTCCGTTCTTGTTCTTCTAACGTCATCCTCATATATTCAATTATTTTTTCCTTTGCACACAGATCTGAAGATTTAAAAATACAGATAAGTCCTCTCCCTAGTTTCCATCACTCTCTCCCAAAGTGTCTCCATTACAGCTATTACCCCATTCCCTCAGATCACAAGCTCTATTAGAAAGAAACAGAGAATCTCTACTGAACTCTCCCAATCCAAAATTCTTAAGTTATTCTCACTGACTTGATTTAGGTGAGGGTTTCAACATTAACAACAGTCAGACTATGTCCTGTATTATACAAGAAACCAACCCTTGTTCAACTGGCTAAATGTTTATCAAATGTGTAGAAACTGTCATTGTTCTAGTTCATTTTTCAGTGTCTGATTTTGTTAAAACAGTCAAATAAAATGGCAAGTAATGGCACTGATACAGCAAAGCCATGCTTTCTCAGGAGCCTACGTTTCTGGTTCTGAGACCATTTCTTTGCTTTCAAATATACCTTTTATAGTCCATAAAAATTAGTTCCCAACTGTAACTTTTTAACATCCAGGTTGCAGTTTCTCACTATATTTTAAAATACCAATACAAAAGGCTCCAGATTTGTTCACAACATGGCAACTCACTATGTGGCCACCCTACACCAAAAAATTGAACAATAATGGCTTATTCTGACCTTTATTTGTTTTCTCATACTCTTTGGAAATCTCTTCCAGCTTTTCAATATTCAACTGTTCCTAAACATGACATCAAATCAAAGAAAACATGTTGAAAGAAACAAACATACATGCTAGAAACAAGTAGCTTTTCATTCTGAGCTTTAGTCATTATTTAAGACAAAGTTCAGAAAAAATAAGTTTTTCACACAATATAAAGGAGCATTAAAGCTGATAAAAAATGTCTAGAGGAATATATTACTACTAATATAAGTAACTGCCATGAATCTAAATTATTTGTACATCTGAAGTATGGGTTTACTAGCCAAATTACTCTACCTAAAACAATCTGACAATGCAAGAAGTTCTTTAAACATCTTTCATTCATCCATTCAAAATAATTTCAGCTGGCTACTCTTATATGATTGGACTCCATTATCTGGTGGGTCTTTTCCAACCTGGTGATTCTATGATTCTATGATTTTTACTCCAACTTCTGTACTCCAACTATCCTGTTGCTTAAAAAATTCACCTCATTAAGTGATTAATTAGAACAAATAACAGCAACCAAAATTTTAGAAATAAAATACCTTTTTAAGTTGCAGAATTGTGCGCTGTTTGATTTCCAATTCCTCACCAAGCTGGCTTTTCATTCCCTGAAGTTCATTAACTTCTTTCCTTAGGGACTTCTCCTTAGATTGCATTGTACACACCTGTAGCAATACACAGACAGCAAGCAAAGCTAAAATGTAGCTAGAAGCTTCTTACAGTCAAAGTTATCTAAATAGCCATACTTTTGCAAGCATCTTAGCTACATTTCAGGAACTGGAAGTGCACTACATTGTACATCCTTCCTAGGAAAGAAATCCACCATAGAATAGAGCAGGATGGAGAAAATAAAAATGAACCAAGCACACAAAACCCTGTGTTAACATAAAAAAGAATGTTTTCTGATCCGATCCTTGCTTCTTCTCAATCAGAGGATTACACACTGAATGTTGAGGAGAAAAAGGTCCTCAAACGTTAGGCTGCTGGGGAAGACCTTAGCACTTCAAGGCTTAACATCCAAGCCCATACTCTTACAATAATCTTCTGGATTTTAAGATCTTGTGATATTCCATGAAATTCCAAGAAATCCTATTGTTTGATAACTAAATGTTATCAATTAACATCAGTAAGAGTTATACCATTTTTTCATTTCTTCTCACCAGCCTTGAGAGAAAAACATACTCAGATTTTTTAGTCTCAAGGTAATGAAAGCACTAAGTTCTAATCAATCCATCTTTTCCTCTTAGACATCAGGATTTTCCACAAGTCTTTGAACTCATCACAAATGACAGCATAAGGCTATAATCTTCATAACAACAGTAAAGGTCTTCTCCACAGATTAGCCACAGTTTTCACAAACTTTTTTCAAGTGTATTAATAAATTTTACATCCCCACACCCTCAATACATGTACTAAACAGTGGTTTGATACCTGGTCTTTATCTTACAGCTTAAAAGGCAACATAATTCAAGAATCTGTTATTCCCTAAATGGATCACTCAAAATAGCCCTATTATAGCTTTTAACATTTATAGCTTAAGATTTGTGAAAACAGGTTTTAACAAAGGAATCCTGAGCATAAACTCACAGAAGAAACATTTGGCCTACAGTTACAAACCTCTTTTTGTACTTGTTGAATTTGTTTCTTGGCATCAGAATATTTGTCTTTCAAATCTGTATATTCTTCCTCTTTCCTCTCCAAATCTTTTTTCAAATTCCGTATGAGGCTTGAGCTCTCTGAAATATCTTTACGTAGCCTTTTAAGAGACACAAGTAACATTAGTGTTTCATACATCAAAGAAACTTTTACACATCAACTCAGGCTATTTGACTGCGAGTTTTATTCATGAATGACATCTCGGATCTATCAAATCCATGACAAGCTTTCTCATTTTACTTTTGGACTTTAGCTTATTTTATGATCCTGAAGCAACAAACTGCTCAGGTTGACTTCTAAACCCTGCCAAGTTTGAAATTTTAAATTTTACACATAGTAGAGCAACCAGTTTTATCCTTAAGCATCCTTAGAAAGTAACAAAAGGATCAAGGTTAACATCAAGTAAGTTTAAACTTGATAGCTACATCCCAGACTTTGTAAGGCTCAAAATAAAGCAAAATCAAGAGAACAGAAACCCAAGAGCATTGCAGCAAGTACTGTTGTAACAACTGCTACAAAATTGACAAGTTTGATGGGTTTATTTTTAAATGGTCATTTTTATTTAAAAACTTTTACAGCAAGACCTCTTGGATTTTTACTTTAAAACTAAAACTTACAGAAGGTTTTTTTAGATTCTAGCATTGACACAAGACTCCTCAAAAGGAAAACGTTTCAAGGTTTTGGGATCCTCAGACCTTCATGATCAATTACACTTTAGAGTCTATACAGGTGTTTACCCACAGATGTGACACCAATAGCCTCTTTAAATTGTTTTTATATGATTGCCAATTCCTTACCATATAGCCAATATAATCTCTAAAATACTTTTAATCTCTTATTTCCTAAAGATTTAAAAAGTAGAGGGAACTGGGGGAAGTCCTACCCTCCTGCACCCATTACTGTTCACCTAGAATAGCTGTTATCAAAACCAGTGGTTTACTGTTTATTCCCTAGGCTTTTTTTAATTTTTTTTTTCCTTTTTACCATTCAGTCCTTTCTGACGAAAGCATTGCCTGCTTTTATACAAGCTACAGGCTATAACATTAACCTATATGTCATTTCCTCAAGAAAAGGTACCCACCACAAAACTACTAGAAATCTCCAAATAATTTGTTTCCTTGTATGCTCCTGCTTCCCCCTGCAACATTTCCACATGATCTAGATCTAAATTTTTAAAGACTAGATAGGAAAACATAGCCAGCAGGGCACGCAAATACATTCGACCAATGTATTAAAACTTCTTAAACAGAAGTTTGGTTAATAAAGTTGATAAACACGCAAAGACATTTTATCAAAATAGACAATGTTCACAGACTGTAGTTTTGAGTCTATTCTCAAATGGCTATGAGTTCTCACTATTTACTTACAATTCTATAGTTTGTATTTGCTTATCCTCCTTTTTCTCTTTTTCCTGAAGAGCATGTTTCATGTTCTCCAAACTGTTTGTTAGCTGCGTGACTTCCTCCTTCAGAATTGCTTCTTTATCGTTTAATTCTTTCAGTTTTTTGTCTGAATTGACACATTTCTCTTGCAAAGCTACCATATTACTTTCTAGATTTAAAATAATAGATTCTTTTTCTTTAAGGCCTGCTTCTAACTTTGTTACATCATCATCTTTAGCTCTAAAAGCCTGCAATAGGCATTCAAGTTCTCTCGTTTTTCCTTTGTAGCTGGCAACTTCCACCTCAAGGTGTGCAATCACTCTTTGATCTTCTGCAGCCTGTTTTTCAAAATCCTGGGTTTTCTTCTGGATTTGTGCTTGTAATTGATTCATAAGATCTTTTTCCTTTATGGACTGATGATCTTGATTTGCAATCTCATTCAACTTTACTTTCAGTTGATTATTATAATTCTCAGTATCATTAAGTCTCCTCTTTAAGTCTTCAACTTCTTGAAGAAGTTCTTGAATGCGCTGACTTTTCTGGGAAGAAGCCTCAATCATATTTTTGCATTCTTCCCAAATGTTTTCAATAATGCAATGAAAGGAGCTCTCACATCTCAGATCTTCTGTAGAAACAGTTTGGGGTTGCATCTCTGGTTCATCTTTTTGAGAGTCTAAGGAGTCCTTTACATTAACTAAATCAATATCCATAGCATAAGACTCTAAGTGACATTTATACAATCTATTTACTTTAGATTGCATTGTTTTAATTTGTGACACTTTATCAATTACATTTTGTTTTGCAACTTCTACTTCATTATTTAGCTGAATAATCTTTTCTTCTTGTTCCATATTTATAGTTTTCTGTTTGTTCAATTCAGAAACAATCTCCTGATAGTTAGCTCGACACTGCTGAAGTTCTTCACTTAAGCTAAAAGCCTTTTCTTCAGAAGCGGAGAGCTTGAGGTGCAGGTCTGCTATCTGCTCATGGAGTTGTTCTTTTTTGTTGTTTTCTTTTCTGTATTGTTCTTCAAGTGGAGGTAGCTGACCTTCCAAAGTTTCTGTTCTTTCCTTCAGTGCTGGTATTTCTGTATAATTCTCAGAAGTATTTTTTTTCTCATGCTCAGTTTTCTCTTGCTCTAAAGAGTCATCAAAACTCTCCATATCTCCTAAGGAAAAAAAAAAACACAATATAACTACACAGCTCAGGTTAATTTAAATCAATAGTACAAGACACAGGCAAAACCAAACAGCAATTACAACATAAGAAAACTTAACCATCTCATACCATAAGCCACACTCATGTCATACTGCATTCTGAAGTCTTGAAGTAGTTAGAGCACTCCAAACAGTTTAATATGCAATAGGTGTCTCTTTAGGTTCTTGACATAGTTTGCAGCAAGAGACGTTCAGAAGCCTTAAAGAACACTTTGCCTTGCCTCTGTTCCAGCCTTCTATTCTGCACCACTGGTAGAAAAATCTAACTAGCTTACTAATATATAGTAACACCTGTGTACTAGGTAACATTCACAGCCATATCTAGTTTCTACTTTCACTGTGTTGACAATCCCTTTAATACAGCCAGCAACCACTCATTCTACATTTAGATGAGTGACGAGATGGAATACTTTTATCAGAAGTTTCATCATATACAACATCCCCTTGTTTTAAATATGAAGCTAAAAATCCAGCACAAGTTTCTTATTTAGTATTTGGGACCTTTCTCTCATTTTTTCAACTGTTTTTTAAACTAGATGTAAGGATAAATGTTTGTGCCCATACCTAACCTAGTGTGCTGCGTGTAAAGTTCTCCAAGAAAAATGTATAACATTCCATCACAATTCCAAATTCCCATAAATATTTTATTAGCCTAAGACTAGTTTTTCCCCAAGTAATGAGCAATTCTAACTAAAATCATATGCATTTCACCACCTTCAAATTTACTCCACCTGCATTTAAGAAATGTTTTAGAATCCAGGAGTGGCCATTCAGTAGTGCTTACACTGTGTTTTAATGTTAAACTCCAACCTAAGGGTGAGGAAATCACAACTTTGTACTCCAGAGAGATACTATGAATTCTTGCAAGTACTTCAACTACACTATTGTGGAGTTTAGCAGTCAGATCACTTTGGGAGCATTAAGCACGTAAGTACATATATACTGCATGGGAACATCCTCTGAACAGGTCCAACCAGTTACAATACTCTCTAGAAATAAAAGCTAGTAGAATACTAAGGTATTAGCAATAGCATCTCCATATCAAGTCAGGGTTTAGGTTTTGATTATTTTTAGAGTGACACTTTTTTCGCTCCTGCTTTTTTCCCCCCCCCGTACCTTTTCTGTTCTAATTAGACATATCACATGCTCCTGCTAGGTTAGACACAGTTTTACTTTGGCTTGTAAAGCCACACTTCTAAATCCTTCTAGATTAGAAAATATGAATTGGGAGATTTTTCATGGAATCATAGAATCACCAGGTTGGAAGAGACCCACCAGATCATCGAATCCAACCATTCCTATCAAACACTAAACCATGGCCCTCAGGACCTCGTCCACCCATGCCTTAAACACCTCCAGGGAAGNGAAAGGGTGATTGGGCAGTGTCAGAGGCTGCCCAAGGAGGGGGTTGAGTCACCTTCCCTGGAGGGGTTTAAGGGACAGGTGGATGAGGTGCTGAGGGACGTGGGTTAGTGATTGATGGGAATGGTTGGACTCGATGATCGGGTGGGTCTCTTCCAACCTGGTGAGTCTATGGTTCTATGGTTCTACTAAAAAAAGAAAAAGCCCTAACCCAAAGCATGAGGCATGTCCTAGAGAAGGGTACAAAACCCTGAACTTCAAGCTGCTATAACCCTAGATTCTCATAAAATAAACTTTGATTCTTAGCTATTAACATACCTAAACTCTGCAAAAACACCATCACAGTGTAGCTGTGCTCAGTATTCTATTATGCCAAGAATACCTAATGAGAATGCTTAAATGCAAGTACATATAGTAACAAACCTGATCATTGTGGAGCATCTAACTCTGTGTATAAATCAGATGCCTTATATTCTCAAGGCCCACAAAAGAAATTTTTAACAAGAGCCTGTTCTTCCCAATGGAAAAAAATCTCAAAGCTGACATAAATTGTCACTGTTCGCTACTCACTGCAAAGTGCTTTGTTCCATAAATTTAAGCTGATCTTCAACTCAACTGAGTGTTCCCTTTTTCTTTCAGTGCAGAATGTGATGAATGACAGTTCAGCAGTTTATTGCCCATCTGTATGCTCAGTTTTCTGGGATCTCATGAATTTGACAAGTTTCCTTTTAACATGTTTTATCCCCCTTTGTAGAGAAAAGCATTTCCTACTTCCCCTCTTTCATCTTATTATTCTTTTAGTATCCTATCCTCACCCAAACAATGCCAACAAGATTTTCTTAGTTATACCTGCTCCGCAGGAGGAAGGGCAGAAAATAGGGAACACAATGGGAAAAATCTTTCGTTCTCCTTCCACATATGCTTCCCATACTTCTATGAGAAACTGAAGCCCAGCTGTGTCCTGAAGTCAGAGGCAGGCAGATCTTACATCATTTTGCACAAGGCAGCTCCATGTAAATCATTCTAGCCAATTAATAAACTTCAATGAAATAGATCACATAAGGAGCCATGTCCTTTTCAGTTCCACCTGTATTCCTCAAAGGGCACTGACTGCAGCACGTTCATTCAGCTTATTCTAAAAAGCCTGGTAAGCTCACAAATGAAGCAGGGAAAGCAAACAGAGTGGAAGTGCAAATGGAAGAGCTGCACAAAATATGCCATCTAGGGGCTTGAAATAATTTTACTTCTATTCAAGGGGAAAGCTTTTCACCTTGGCCAGCACAGTCACCTTGACCAGGGCTGGCATGAGTGTAGCCAGCACTCAGAATGAAATACCAAGTTTCACAGCACATGCCAATTGACTGATGGTGTCTGAACATCGACACCAGAAGTTGTTTAAGCACTACAGCTGAGGTTGCAGATACATTAACAGATAAGAAAAAGCAGCAGAAAGAAAAGGGTCTAAAAGTGAACTTTTATTTTAAGCATTTAGAAATAAATAGTATAGTGAAAGAGATGATTTTTATATAAGTTATTTCCATTTACTCTTCTACATAGATTTTCTCCTCATGACACATTAATGTGTCACAAATTTTTGCTTCTGTTCTGCTATAGTAACCAACTTTTCTTGGAAGACCCTCTGTTACGGGATGGTAGAAATTATACCTTTCTTTGTAGGTGGTTCTTCTTCCACAGCGTGCTTGTTTTCAAAGAAGCGTTTTCTTCCCCTGATCAATGCAGTTTTGTCACAATTCTTGGACTGGCTTTTAGCCACTTGGTGAGAGCTCTTTTCTGCCAGTTTTCTTGTAAGGGTAGTTACAGTGTCCTCCTGTATTAAAATAAGTGCAATTCCTTTGAACATTTACAAAGTAAGCACTTAGAAGGTTGAGTGGTAATCTTCCATAGGCAAATTTTACAAAACTCTGGCTGACATGCATAGCAATTGCCAGAAGAACAAGTTTGTTTGCAGACGACATAAAGCTGGTGGAAGTGTGGATCTGCTGGAGGGTAGAGAGGCTCTGCAAAGGGATCTGAACAGGTTGGACCGCTGGGCAGAGTCCAATGGCTTGAGGTTTAACACAACCAAATGCTGGGTCCTGCACTTGGGGCACAACAACCCTACGCAAAGCTACAGACTAGGAGAAGCCTGGCTGGAAAGTTGCCTGGAGGAGAGGGACCTGGGAGTGTTGGTTGACAGCTGACTGAACATGAGCCAGCAGTGTGCCCAGGTGGCCAAGAAGGCCAACTGCATCTTGGCTTGTATCAGAAACAGTGTGACCAGCAGGTCCAGGGAGGTTATTCTCCTTCTGCACTGGTGAGACTGCACCTCAAATACTGTGTTCATTTCCGGGCCCCTCAGCACAAGAAGGATGTTGAGGCTCTGGAGCGAGTCCAGAGAAGAGTAACAAAGCTGGGAAAGGCAGTTGGAGAGAATAAGCCTTATGAGGAACGGCTGAGAGAGCTGGGGTTGTTTAGCCTGGAGAAGAGGAGGCTGAGAGGAGACCTCACTGCTCTCTATAACTACCTGAAAGGAGGTTGTAGAGAGGAGGGAGCTGGCCTCTTCTCCCAAGTGATAGAGGACAGGACAAGAGGGAATGGCCTCAAGCTCCGCCAGGGGAGATTTAGGCTAGATATCAGAAGGAAGTTTTCCACAGAAAGCGTCATTGGGCATTGGAACAGGCTTCCCAGGGAGGTGGTTGATTTACCTTCCATGGAGGTGTTTAAGGCATGGGTGGACAAGGTGCTGAGGGGCATGGTTTAGTGTCTAGGGCATTTTGGAATTTTTTTTTTCCCCAACCCATATTTAGCCAAGCTAGCCTTTTGGTATCTGGCAGTAGACCAGTCAGCTGCAAGTATTATTAATCACATTAAAAACAGAGGTAGCCTGGTGATCCACTTCTAGTTCAAACTCTGCTCAATATATTCATATTATTTCTCACTCTTGGAAATGTATATGCATGGTGATGGTGGGTGGAACACATCAATTTTGTTGCCAACTTAAACAAGTGTGCTTCCCACACTTCTTACTACCCATAAATCTCACCATTTGCTGCAGCAAGACCTCCCATCCTTCTCCCATCCAGACAAAAACAGAGACAGTGACAAGGCCTCTAATGCCCATTCCTCCCAGTTTGATGCTTTTTTTTTTAAAGGGTGGCTCTTCAGTCTCATCTATAGTTTTCCAATAATAAAGCCAGATAACTGCTTCCAAAACATTCCATTTTTCACACACCTCTCTGCAGATGTTTTACTGTAACTTTAGTTTCAACACCAATTTCACCTGCTAGCATTTCAAGTAAGGAACATTTATGTACAGAAAGTTTCAAATTTCCATAACAGTCAAGATTATGGTAAGAACAACTTTTGATTTTTTTTTTCTATAGAGAAAACTGAGATGTCTAAGGCTTACATAGTCTTTTATGGTTTCTTCAAAACGAGTTATCAAATCCTGTAGTGTCATAATAGCATCATCTTTTTGCTCTGCAATGTCCATTAGTTCTTGAATCCTTTCATTCTGCGTGTTCATTTTCTTGAAAAAGAAAGAACAGTAGTTTAGTGTTAAATTATTGAATTGTACCACGCATTTAGAAGTTAAACTAAGCTCAATATAAGAAAAAGCTAGAAGCATACTGTAATAGCGTTTGATGCTACTCAAATTTTGTATTAAAGGCAAATTTTGTACATGCTTTTCCCTTGAGAAAATTTACCTCAGTTGCTTCTTTAAGCTGTTCAGCAGACTGATCCAATTTAATCACCTGCATTTCAACGTCTGTAACAGGAAGAAGAAGCCTGCATCAAATAAGCAGCCACTAAATAGTTTACTCATTAATCCATAGGTACACTTCAAAAGTTCTTTAGGCTTTTTAAGTAGGGGAATTGGACCTTGCAGCCCATTTAAAACAAAGATTGCATCAAAAGACTTCTGCTAAAATACTATGAGGGATTGCTGCCTTTCACTCTATGAATTTTCTACAGGATACATGAAAACACCATCTCACCTTTGGTTTTCTGTGTCAGCTCTTCTTTGGTCTTACTTAGTTCAGCAGTCACTTTGCTCAGTTGTTTTTCAAGCACCTTTACTGCATCCTGTGCTACTTCTGCCTGCTTTTTGATATCAATGACATCAGTCTGCAGAGACTCAAAAAAAACATGAAGACCAATGTGGGTGCCTGGCACAATGCTATATTCTTCAGCCTGAAAGATAATTTATATTCATTAAGAAATGGCAAATAATTACACAATAGCCATTCTTTCCAGAGAATATTGCCAAAACCATTATGAAATCAAACTTACAAGTACCTTTAACTCTGACTTCAAAGCCACCTTATCTTGTGGATTCCTATGCAATTTGATTGTCAGTCTGCCTTCACATACAGGTCTCCACTACTGAGTAATATGTTCTATATTTATAGTATTCAATGTTCCACCATTATGTTCCCTTTTATATCCCCATCACAAAAGCATCTCCTCCAAACTTCATATAAAAACAGGGGGTTTTTTACCCAATGAGAACACTGAACACAGCAAGTGAAGAGTTTTAGAAGGAATACATCTGAAACTTTCGTATTTCAGTAAAAGTTTATCAGGTGAAAGGAATTTGCGTAGCCTTGAGTGGAAGAAAAAAAAAGAGTATCTGGGACCACTTCAGTACAATTCGTACGTGGGACATAAGTCTGCTTCAAACACTTTAAATAGACCCCCAATGCAATAGGCTTTATACCATAATTGCAGGTTTTGCCCCTCATTTCCTTCTATACAATAATTTCCACTGTGTGGCAGAAATGCAGAAACCAAAGACTCCTAAAGGCACAGGGGAGGCTCAGCAACCACTCCTATTAAACGTGATAAACTACCTTGCTGATGATTCAGTTCCACAACATGCAATTCCTTGAAACTATCATTCCAATCCTTGTGATACAACATTACAACAGGCAGTTCCTAAAAAGGATGCTATTAAGAGGAGAATAAAAATACCAGAGGTCCAGTTTGTTCACTGCAAGGCTGATCCTTCACATTTTCTTCTGTGTTTTCAGCATAACCATTTACAAGTTCCTTGAAGATTTCCAGGCGCCTGTCAGAATTTTCTTCAAGCTGTTCTTGTTGGCGAGAAAGGCACTCTCTAAAGCCAGAAAAATAAGTTGATTGAAAACTAGCCAGTAGGAGCTGCTAGAAAGTTATTATTACAGCTTGCTAAACAAAGGGTTTTGTGTTTTGTTTTGTTTGTTTTTTTTTTTTTTGGCATAACAGAAAGATACACAAAACAGTGTTACCACACCAAAATAGAAATATATTTGCCACAGACCCCTGTGGAGGATGAGAGGCAGACAAATACATACACAAGTCATAGACAGCACTTCACTACAAGCATTTTTTTAAGCTTGAACCAAAACCCCTGTTGGCAGTACCACTAAGACTGCAGCAAAGACTTTGCAAGTGTCACTCTTTCTATAGACATCCTACCAAAGCAGCTATTTTCTCTTGGGGAGAGGTCTACAGGAACAAATACTGCTTATAGATTACACACACCCCCTCACTCATCCCTCCCAAAAAACAAAGCCTTGCCTAAACAGTATTTTCCCTGAACTCATAGTCCAGACAAACTGATACATTAACAGAGGCAGCAAGTCCAACAGACAATTGTGGTCTCTTATATTAAATAGACAGACTTAAGTGAATTTAGTTTCATTTTTTAACCAGTAAATTTAAAATCACTTAACACTAACTTACTTGAAGAACATGTCCTGTTCAGCAAAATATTGGGTAAATTCTTGTGTCACTTCTTCACGAATGTTTAGTTCCAGCAATAACTTATTCTTCTTTTCAGCAATAAGGTTGTTCTTCAACTCTTCTACGAGACTCAGCAGCTTCTAGAATAATATTAAGTTTGTCATCAGGAAATAGTTCCCCAGAAGGGAGATTTTTCTCATTCCTCAAACACTACAACACTTCACTGTTCCAGATGGTAAAATTTCTTTCAGTTTTTATTAGCTTATTCATAAAGAGTAGATTGAAATATCTGTTTGGTACTACCACAGTAATTTGTAAGTTTGCACAGAGTGGGCATCTGCAGAGAACATCAAGTTCGTTACAAGAAGTCTTAAAGCTGCCTTTAAAAAAAAAAAGAAGCTGAAGTTCCACAGGATTTGGCTAAACTTCCAAATGTTCATTTCTGGGTCACTATTAGTGAAACCTCAACAAAACAGTCTAGCTCTGTTCCCTCCGCCTTGTATTCTCTAGAAGTGACTGGAATTACTGTTCCTTATAAAACGGTTTTCAGAGTTCTATTGTTCACTGAATACAAAAGAACAATCTTCTGTATTGCTAAAAGTCACATAATACTTGCTGTGACCATAGGTTACTAAAAGGCAAGAAAGTCAAATTCTTACTGCCCAGCCTGTACTTAGACATTCCACAGTTTTCCCCACAGGAGGCACTAAGTCATGAGCAATACCACTTTGAGTTCCCAAGGCTGGATGCAGATAGAGTAAGGGTGATCAAAAAATAACATAGTTGAGAGTTAGGGGAAACTGGGAGAAGAATACCTTGCTTCAGTACTCCACACTACATGAATTCTTAAAGTAACCCTGGCACATACCATATATTCTTCCTTTCCAATAACAACTTCTTCACATTTCTGCACTGCTTCTTCTGACACATCATGCTGTTCCGCCATCTCATCATCAGCAACTTCAATCACATCTTCTAACGTTCTGTCCCATAGGGTAGTAGCTCTTTTCCTTAAAGCTGGCATTTTTGTGTCACAAACTAATGATGATTCTCTTGTCAATTTCTGGCCATATGACTGATCTTGGGGAACAACAGACGTGTCCATAAGCAAAACCTATCCAGAAAATAAAGAACATAATCATCAGTATTTTTTAAACCTCTACAAGCACTAAGACACCTGTTGCACTTCCCTATGGGTCTCCCAAGCTCAGTACTCCCTCAGCCTGCCCTCTGTTCAGGGTCACTACTTAGACCAGTATCCAGCTAGAGTACAGAGGAGTCACTTTATAGTCTAATTTTTCTTTTGATCCCAGGAACAACAATTTTCAATAGCTCAATGACCTACAAGAGGTTTGCCATTGCATGCACCAACAGATTTCTGTTTCTCCTGTGCCTTGAGTTTCTAACTGCATTATATGAATGTCATCCTTCAAATTCTGTTTCTGGAAAAGCTGTATCACCCTTACAGTCTGCTCCTTCTAGGGTTGGGCTTCGCCTCTTTAGGTGAGCCCACAGTCCAAAGAACTGGTTATATCTTCTTTTGAACATATTTAACTGTCAAAAGAAGTTATCCAGGGCTTCCACTAAGGCTGCAGCACTGATCTGACACTTTCATCTTCTGGCTTCACCAGGGTTATCTGAATGCACCTACTTCTACTCATTCTGTTGAACCTCTGCCTTCTCACTGAAGCCTCTACAGACATAAAGACAACCTTTCGATCTCTTTGGTGCTCAATCCATTTTATCAATATTCCAGGTAAGCAATATTCCAAATTAAGGTAGCAGTAGTATTATAGGACATCTGAAATTGCTCCTTGGTGAGAGGATGTTATGAGCATAGAAAAAAGTGTACCGAGACCTCAGGGAATTTCTTCCAAACGTAAGTATCATCTTAGTCTGGACATTTTACAGGAATTACGGATTTTCAGTAGGAGATGCTCCCAATCCCATATCCCAAAGTAAAAAATGCATCCCAAAGCCTTTTCAAAAGGCTTTACAAGTAAATAAAGCCTGACTAGGAGTAATTAAAAAATATAATTGCAACATGAGATAGAAATCCAGTAACTAAACTTGTAATATTAAGTGAGAGAACCTGCTCATTAAATGCAAATCATAAGTACTGATCAACAAGACAAACTACACCACACTTACTTTTTGTGCAATAGCTGAGAACTTTAGCACATTGAGTGTTTCATCATATGTTGAAGCACACTGGCTTATGTTAACTATCATGTATACCTTTCCCTTTCCACTGAAGTATCCTTGAAGGAAGTGAGTTAATTTACTTTCACGAAAGGGTATGTGCTGATGCACCCTTTAAAGACAAAAGAACAGGTGACAAGAAGTTCAATAATTTCCACTCAGTATAATAGCTATACAGTCTGGAGAAGTAAATATTGATACAAGCAGTAGTATTTCAATCAATTAAAAATGTTTTGGACTCAACAAAGCTGTTAGTGAAGAGACCATATAGCTGCTGCAAGTGTGGCTTTCGTCATTAGGTCAGATAGGCTACAGAAATGCAATCAATGGGAATACAAACAAAAAAGGAAGTTCAGCCTAGCACAGGTCACACAGCTTCACACTACATCGAACTACACCTCCACCTCCCTCCCTTTTTGCATTATCAAAACAACATATGTAGTTCTAGGCATGCTATATCTAATATTATCAGAGGTGTCTCCCACTCAGCATCTCTCCTCCGAGATGGACAATAGCAAGTGCCTAGGCAAGAAAAGGAGTGCACACCAAACATGGACATAATTTCCAGAACTTCTTCCCCAACCCCCAGCAATTTAGCTTTTCCTATATTAAAAGTTTTGCCCTTGGATTTAACAGCTGGTGGCATAGGTTTTGATGCCTATAGGAAATTTAATGAGAATTCCAAATACACACTTGCCACTGAACAGGTTGCCTGCATTTTGGACATATGACAGCTATTCAGTTACATGAACAGTAATTTAATACACAGCGAGACAGTGACACTCTTGCCAGAATACATACACAACTCATAAGTAGCTTTGCCACAAGACCAATAAACAGGAGATCTTGCTTCAAAATATTTCTTCTACATTGTTAGAATTATTAGGATCAGAAAAAGACATTATGAATATGTAACAGCTCTTTAAGCAGCTGCCAGTTTTGTGTCCTTCCCCTCTGGAAAGGACAGGAAGATAAGCAAGACCATAAATTCACAAAATGCAGGGTTAATCAGGAATACATGCTAGCAAGTTTTTTTTTCATCTTAAGGGGTGATAAACTTTGAACAGACTGTCAGGAACAGTTAGGGGTAAATGAATTTGGCAAAGCACATCTGGGCATAATCGATCAACAGAGTTCATTTATCTTCTAGGACAGAGATCTTTAAGTGACAACCTGTGGATACAGCAGTTCCTGGACAGTTACAGGTGGCTGTGACTGTACATAGTACTGGCTTTTTTAGATAGCTAACTTTTTGTATTATTTTACTATTATTCATAAATAGCTACAAGGCCTTTTTTGGTCTCTATATGCATAGGTAGATCAAGAAAAAAATATTAAAAGTTATGTGACAATCTAGTAAACAGACAGATATTGTTAAAGAGTACACAATTAATATAACACTGGCTGATGAAAAATATTACAAAAGAAGTACGTGGAAAGTGATCTTCATTTAAAAGACAATAATAAAAGGCTGAAAATGTGACTCTTACTGTGACACTAGTAAGAAGGGGGTTTAGACATATTCCAAAGTTTGCTTGATAAGCCAAACTCAGAAAAAGAAAGTTAAATTACTAAAACCTACAACAGCGTGTTTAAAGGATGTTAGAATTCAAATGATGTAAAGAACAAAACAAGGCATCTTTAAGAAAACTGTAGATCACAAGATTTTACCAGATTTGTAAGTCGGCACAACTTCAATCAAAAACATATTGTTAAAGACAAGCAATATTAACAATAGTTTTTAAACATTGTAAAAATACCTAAAAA
Source organism: Piaya cayana (assembly GCA_013389865.1). Lineage (NCBI taxonomy): Eukaryota > Metazoa > Chordata > Aves > Cuculiformes > Coccyzidae > Piaya > Piaya cayana. Next base: position 53,795 of record WAAB01019159.1, read on the forward strand.
CCACAACCAGTTTGCAATTCTTAAAAGGACTTACTTTGACTGTTGACAGTTTTTGAGTGCATTCATACACTTGCCTAGAATCAGGAGAGAGGTGTTAATATTTCCACTCTCTTTCAATCTATCCCCTTCATTGTGGGTCTTGGTATATCTTTCAGAACCAGCAAGATCACACATTGACAATCTGAAAGTAAATAAGGAAAATTCACTTTTTTTGCTTTAGAACATACACAAATTATCCACTTAAAAAATATTCTCTTCAAGAACAAAAATTTTTGATCTTCATCTGCATGAACCCTTCCATGCTTTTAAATGTTGCCTCTCCAGATTTCACACTACTTTCCACCAAATACTTTCTCAACATGCTTCCCATTTCCCTCATAGCCCATTCTCTCCTCTCCCCTCTCCCAAACTTTTTCCTTCTGGTGACTTAAATGAGTTCATGAGTAGAGCAGGCTAGTAGAACCTTGTGCTGAAAAAAAGGGACAAGAGACAGAACAGCATTACAACATGACAACTTAAGACAGAGGGTAAAGTATTACTTGAGTGTAGGATGTGGGGAAACTGCCATACACACCTTAGGCTTTACTAGGGAGCTCTGGGTGTGTAGTGCAGCACCAGTAAACCAACACAGAAGATAAGTGACAAGTTCATCACAAGAAAAAAGGGGGATGCTGTTCTGAACTTACTCATTGACTCGTGTCACTTGTGGTGCTCCTGAATCTTCAATTTTGAGTATCCTCACTGTGAATACACTGTGACTAAAAGGAAAAGTTTAAAATAGCAAGGAACTGAAAAAGTAGACATGCCTTTAGTTTTTTCAGCCTCCACATCTTTTCAAAACATTGTTGTATCTGTCAACACATCTAACCATACCCTATCAGACACAAGCTTTTAAAGCTTTTTTTTTTTATGCTTATGTAGCTCTTATTTGCTTTGTCCTTAGACACACAGACAGAATAAAGATAGAGTGCTTTTGCTTGAAGAAGAACATTTCATAAAACACTGACTGTTAACTTTTGAATGTGTTCATCTTATATTGAAGGACTGAAAACTTTTGGCTTCAAGCACTGGGTCACACACTGCTAAAGGACACCAGAACAGAAACCTAGATATTTAGACCTTGTTAGTCAATTCCTCCCTTAAAACACAAGCTATTTTTTAGTTTCTCATTCCTCCCACACACTATTCTATGCCCAATGTTATTCCAAGTGCTTCTTACCTTCTGCTGGAGCAAGTATTTAGTTTTGTGCTTGCAATGCTCTGGTGTTTCAACCCCAGTTTTAGAAGTCTCGATGCTTCTTTAGAATCAGAAATCTGAATCCACTGCAGATCTTTAGGAAGAACAAACATTAAAAAGAAGAGATTAGGGGATAACATATACACATCATGAATAATATTTACTCAAGATAAACATTTTTGAAACCTGCTTTAGACAAATTATACGATGTCAAATGACATCAAGATTCCTCCTATAGGAAAGGAAGGACAAGTATATCACATGATTCCCTCCACTACCACACTAAAAGACATTCCATCTAAACGAAGTAAGCAACCTTAGCCTGAGCACTGGAAAGGAATTTTGCATTTTCCAATATATTCTAATCACCTTTAACATAAGAAAATCCCTTGACATCTTGAGCAAGGCGTAGCGGTTTTCTTTTCTTGTCATTTGATATAGGGATCAGTAGATCATAGAAACATTCATTGTAAATCTCAAAAAAAGAAATCCACACAGAAAACTTTATGCAGTTTTTCACAGTTGGGCTTGAGCATTCAGAATCTTCCATGGGTTCTTCCCAATCTGCAAAGTGTAAAACTCACAAGTCAGTAAAGGGCTAAAGTGAATTTAATTTTTAAAAAAAAAAAGTGAACACTATATTACAGCAGCCTTCTAAAAATATTTATCCCAAATGAAAACACAATGAAGTTTTCCCCACCTTTAAGCATCTAGAAGTCATATGCTTACCCTACCTATTTGCAAGGGACCCCTACTCTACTACTTCCTTTTCTACCTGGAAATTCTAGCAAGTGCATACAGTTTGGTTGGAATCATTGAAGTCCCTTAAATAACTTTAGGAATCAGAATTAAACTGAAAAGTACACTTTGTTCTGACTTTTTAAAGCAAACCTAGCACTTATATAGTTTCTAAAAGCTAGAGTTAGGTTTATCTAATTACACATAGCTACCCTAAAAGCCTCTCAGGATACTACTAGGGCCCACAGCATAAGTAGTACTACTTTTTCTTGCTATATTTTCCACTTGATTTAATGCCTGCTCAGGTCTTGTTCTAACCATTTCATCCTTCTGTTTTCTGCCTTGATTATTTTCTCACTATCCAATGTAGTATCCAGTCATTTCATTATTAACATAGGCCAGAAGTCAGTTCTTAACCTTAAAGTTTCTTTGCCAGTTTTAAATGCAAATCTTTAATATTAATCATACCCTTAGAATCAACTGATGCTTTGTTGTTAGTGCCATCTTGATGTTCTACCTACAAAAGAGAACAGATTTTAGGATATTTTGACAGTACACCACCAGTTACTTTTATAACAGCTCTATTGGCCTGATAGATAGCAGTACAGTGCAGCTGCACTATGCCAAAGCAGGATCCTGGCTACATATCACGCCTAGTTTAATGCACCTGTACACTCCTATTGTAAGGGTTGTTCTTACCTCAATAGCCATTCCTGATGCTTCCTTTACATCAAGCCCTATCACAGTTGATAATACTTCAGCAGCTTGCTGAACAGCAAGCAGAAAAATAGCTACATAAAAACAGAGGAGTGAGACCCCACACACAATCCACGTGATCTAACAGGATGATATGCAGGAGTCCAGTGGCAGTTTACACATTACTCAACCTGGTGAGCCTAGAGAGTCCTAAAATGTTGTTACTGGCATTTTGCTAATTCATGATTCCATATCTTATGGCTTCCTAAGTCAACCCTTAGGAATTGAGCTAAGTGTAAAATACTCATTTACTTAGATTAAGTGAGAAGTTTATTCCTTCATGATACTGACTGTAGAAGCTATTCACAGTTGAAACAAAGTCTACACTTTGGAAACAGAAGGAATATTTTCTTCTGTGTCAGTCTTAAAAACACAAAGGGAAAACAAATCCCTGCAACTCAAACTGCTCCCAGTACTAACTTTATTTGGCTGTTTCTTTAGGCACAGAACTGCAAAGAAGTATAGTTCATCTACCAAAACCAGTATGCTTAAGACAAGAAAACTACATTTTGAAATAGGTGTGGTTTGGGTTGTTTTGGTTTGTTTTTTTAAAATGTTTTGTCAGGAGTATGTTTCATATTAATTGTTTATGCAATCACAGCTTATTAAAGTAATAATTAATGAGTAATAATAAACTAATGAAATAATAATTATTCAACTTCTATGCTTAAGCCTTACACACGAAACACCCATTCAAACCTGTCTCTTAAAGCAGACGCTAGCTTTGCCACCAAATTTATAAGCTGATGTATTGTTCTTACAACCACAGTTGAAGAAACTAGAGCAGAAGTGTATTCAAACACTCACATGTGACAGGTTTTTCTGTAGTCCTTAAAGACTGCTACAGCCAGATTTAACATACATACCTGCCCTTTTGAAAGTAAATTCTTCAAAGTTTTGCTGCCACCTGCCTTCGCATTGAAATACAGCAGTTAAACAACTCAAAAAACCCCAAGGTGACAGATATTTAACATCCCACAAGACTTGAAATTTCCCTTTATAACCTAGCATACCAGCAGCAAGTTGCTCAGTTCTTTTTATTAAAAATAAAACACAGTAATTCCTTCCTAGTTCCTATTCCTAGCATATACTCAGTCTTTGACGGCCTTTTGAGGTGACAACCTCAGTGTCATTCATTTCTTTTAAGTATCCTGAAAGACAGCAAGTTGTTTAAAGGATCAAATCTATTTGTGTACCCCACAGATGGGGAGACTATTGGCATTCAGTCCTTATTAAGTACCAGTTATCCCAGAGGATAAATCATCAGGTGCCCAAGATGCAGAAAAAATATTCAGTCACAGGACTGAAATCCACAGGTTACATTAGTTGTAGGTTAATCTGAAGAGCCATCTGAAAACAAATACACAACCATGCTTAAATAGAAATAGTCTCTTCCCATTGAAAAATGAACAGGGTAACATTGAGCTAAAGGTGTGTAATCATCAGCATGGAAAGAACTGCTCCTCTACCTCTTTTGTTAGGCGAAGTATGGAATTCTTCATAGCAGTTTCTTCCCTTTCTTGTTCTTTAGTCAGCTTTATGTAATCTCTACACCGATGAGGTTTGAGATCCATTGCTGTGTATAGCTTTCCACCAATACTTTTGAACAACATGTCCATAGTCCTTGGCAGAACGCCAATATCACCTTCTGTCCCTGCAAGCAATATACAAAAGAAAAGCCTTAATTATTACTGTGAACAAGATTTATGAAGGTGGAAAGACAAGCAATTCTAATTGCAAGTCATATATTAGGAATTTGGAGGCCACTTAAAGTCAGGGGGTTGTATTCTCAGGGTAACCGAAAAGGGTAACTGAAATGTCAGAGTGTTTTGAAAGGCATCTGGCTTTCAGCAACAGCTCATGCTCTAACCCTTAAGACTTTGATGGGCATAACAAAACAAAAAACTGCTGGGGTAGGGAAAGGAAAAAGCCAAACAAACACCAAGAGACATTTAAGAGAGATCTGTAGTTTTTCAATCATATTCCATAGGATGCCTTCACTCACTCTCTCAAGGAGGTAATCTTGAAATTCAATAGATGGATGACTGAGCTCTTGGCTGCTGTCCTGTACTAATTCCACAGGTCCTACAAAGAAAGTCCTAAAAGCCTCATCAAGACTCACTCCTTTCGTCATTCCAGACCCTTTTCTCAGAGCATAATACCTTTGCATCCAAAAGTCAAAAAAGAGTTCAATAGAAGCCTCAGTGCATGTCAGAAGAGATGCTGAGCAAAAATGACCACAAATGCTGCAGAGTCTCTGGAGGTAAGACTGGAGAGAGCTTTGATAACCAGCTAGCCTCCAGCCTGAGAAAATTCAACATCAATGGCAAAAACAAGAAGGCATAGAAACAATAACAGTGGTCACAAGGAGCTGGGAAAGAGAACAGCTGTGGAAATTTTTATGAAGGACTTGCAGGACTGTCATTGACATTTCGCTAAAGTATAAAGATGAGGTTGTAACAATAAATTTGGTCTCAGTGTCCATGTCTGCTTAATACGCCACAAGTGCATGCTTGATCTTTCAGAATCCAAATGCAAGTTTAAACAGGATTAAATGAACTTTGATTCCTAAATCACAGAGAAGGAGAGAAAGTGGAGAATGGAAGAGAAACCGCTGTCCTGTCTCAGACTCGGAAAGCATCACCTAACAGTCTCTGATAATTTCTCTTACTCCAGAGATGGATGAGCTTTTACCAGTTACAACACCGGCTGTGTTGCCCAAGTCAGAACATATGGTTAGCATTCAAACGCCAACCTTGTAACCAAATGGCTTAAGTTAAAGTATTGCTGCATTACATTTGTTTCTCATCTCCTCTCTTCTTTAATCATTTTTTTTGATTAGTGTAATGCCACTTGTAATTTAACTTAAAATGAACAAAGTAACAGTCACTAGCAAACAAAGAACAGTCCTGAAAGACCTCTTCATCTTCCGCTTAAGTTCTTTGCCATTGACTGAAAACAAAAATATAATAGAACACCATGAAAACGTCTCTAGAACCTAAAAATACAGAGATTAACAATTCTTGAAAAAAACCAAATACCCCTCACAATATACCCCAAACTAGTCAAGCACAGAGAACTGCACACTGAAGGAATCTGGGGGCGTTATTTGCCTATTATTTGTTAGGACAGGAAAGAGCATCCCTTTATTGCCCTAGATAAATGATAACTGAAAATACTTGCATGACACTTCACTTATAATCCACCTAACAGAAGATTACTTAGAACACAATGTCTCTTTAATCAAGATCAGTCTCATTTGGCACAAAACTCATTGTCCTTCTACTACTTTTGTGGAGAAAACTAGCAGTATATTTCCTATTGCACTATAGGAAAAAAAACCCCACCAAACAAATCACCTCATTTGTTGAAATGTTTTGAAAAATATTTTAAGAAGTAACATCTGACCAGAAGGGATATTGAACAGTACAGAAATTGCACATCAGGAGACAAGGTCTTGCAAGGTACCAGTAAGTCCAGAAACTTGAGACAAGACAGAAATACTTGGAAGTAATCAAACATGTTTCAAAACATTTATTCTCTGCCTGCAGTAATTGAAACAGACTCTAATACTGTTCCTTACTTGAAGACACCGCATATAAGATGCGTATGGCCTTTATGATAAAAATAATAAAACACTAGCCTCATGGAGAGTGACTTTTGACATCCTGATACACAAAAGATGTATTTTCCTAACTTCCCCTCACCCTGATGCCCTAGATACTTGGATGAAAATGAAGAGTCACAGACACCTGGCTGAATTTATGATAGCTTTACAAAGCAATATCACTACATGTTTATGTAAAAATCTGGCAGTGAATCTCCTGGTATTTTAGTGATCCTTGTTATGGAAGGTGACACTCAAAGGCTATATACTGAAGAGAGGCCAATGTAGCAGGCATACAGCTTAAGTAAAAGAAAAAGTTATAACATTTCTGCTAGAAGTAACCCCTGGCTTTAAAAAAAGAAAAAAAGGAAATTCCTTCAAGAACAACATGTTTCTTCTTGTACCTCGGAATGTATAGGTTTTTCCAGCATTTGTAACACCATAGGTAAAAATAAGACGATTGTATCCATCTAAGAAGTCTTGCACTGGTTGTTTTATGGCACCTTCAAAGAATTCTTCTTGAGTTGTTTCAGGTCCAAACACCTAAGCATTACCAAGAAACATTTTTACTTTCTTTAAGCAATCCTTAGAGACTTTAAGATCTTAAATTGTATACATTTATAAACTTAGACTACTGTAAGTTTAAAAATCTAGTTTGCTTGGGATAAAATAACAGAAGTTAAACAACTTTCTCCAGGAACAAATTAAGAAATTACAGATAAATCATTTACTTGAGAAAAAGTGAACTTCTGCATCATCTGCCCAGCAGTTTTTTCACTTAGTCGACTCAAAGAGTTTTTAGGGGGCTTCAGTATGATGCTTGTCGAGTCTTCAATTGAAACGCACTCCTGTTTAAAAGAAAGCACAGGCAATGCAGACATGAAGAGAGTACAAAGAGCTCCTCTTAGAGGAAAAAGCAAACCACCATACATTTAAAGGGGGTTTTTAAATAAAGAAATGTCACACCTGCAATTCACTTTGTCTTCCCAACGATGTAAACGGCCTAATACGCAAGTAAACTTGTACATGTCCCTTAGACTCCAAACTGCTCCTCTTAGATAAAAAAATAAAAAAGTTAAGGAAGTTAGAAATATGACCAGATTTTACGATTGATAGTCCACATGGTAAGGCACCTTTATTTTTATCAGGTCTTTTTGAACAGGCTTATTTGATGACATGGAAAGGGAAAGTAATTAATTCTACCAGTTTTTACAAGTGCCTAGGCCCCTGCAGAAGTTCGCTCTGGTAACTTCAGAGGTCATACTCTTACAGTACACACATATACACTACAGTCATGCAAACTAGAGAGCAGGAATGAAACTCAGGAAACACATTCTAGCCTTAAGCTGCTCTGAAGTGGCAGTCAGTCTCATTCACGGAGCACTGATGCACTCAACAAGCTATCAATGCATAGTCTAATCTTATGCAACTTCTCTGCATTAAAAAATCTACTAAAGATGCTTTTCACCTCCTCCACAAAATCTTATTCATCAAAGAACTAAGCTTATTTTTAAAAAAATTTAAAAAATTCTAATAAAGCTTTCTTACCTGGCTTGCGTCTGAACTTAACGAAGCTAAGGAAAGTTCAGCAGAAAGATCTGCTTTAATATCTTCCACATTTACCAGTCCTGTTCTTTGAGGCAGCTCAACGCCAGCAATATAGGACGGTCTGCAGAATTTGACATTATCTGAAGTTTCTTCCATCCTGCAAGATAAAATTAAAATATTTTTTGCTCTCTGATCACATAATGTAGAGCTTCTGAAGTCGTTCCCTGCCCCCACCAAAAAAAGTCCATTTGAGACAGAGGGTGTAATTTCTTTAAGCTTTCTTCATCCTAGTCATAATTTACAAATCAAGTTCCTAAAGCTGGGGAGAGGATCTGCAGAGGGGTTCACATCATGATGAAGCAAGAACAAAAACTCTTCTTTTAATAAAAGACAATTATTTATCAGGGAAAAGCCTTACACATATACAACAACCTTACTGAAAAGCACATCTGACAAGAAAATAACAACAGTAATTCCACATCATCGACCCACTATAGCACCCATATAGAATAAAAGCTTATTGTGAGATTAACTCAAACCTCACATTATCTCTGCGGGACCTGACAATTAGTTGTTATTATGCAGGCAACACAATGTTATTTAAGACAGAGTCAAGAAACATTGCAAAGGTTAATAGAAACCGTTCACTACTGAGCGGACTCTAGAAAGCAAGACCTCATGTCAGAGTACAAAATTAAGTATTGCTTTTTCACTGGTGAAGGGGCTGGAGAACAAGTCTTAGGAGGAGCAACTGATAGAGCTGGGGTTATTTAGCCTGGAGAAGAGAAGGTTGAGGGGAGACCTCATTGCTCTCTACAACTACCTGAAGGGAGGTTGTAGAGAGGAGGGAGCTGGCCTCTTCTCCTAAATGACAGGGGACACCTAGTGATTCTATGAGTCTATGATTCATTTTTTCAGGCATGCAACAGACCTGCAATTCATCTATTAACCCACAATTTAATTGTTTTTGTGCATCTCAGAACCTAGTCAATGAAATTTCACTATAAAGAACAAAAGTAAACCCTTCTAGCACTGATAGCAGACACGTAAATTGAAAAAAAAAAAAAACCTTTAGAAGGAGTATCTTATTTTAAAAAAAAAAAAGTATATTTTGATTCTCTTACTATGTTTTCCTGCCATTCTACAGATACAGCTTGGTAGCCTTTGATTACATTTAAAACACCTCACTGGGCAATTACACACAGACTATGGCAATAAGCATTACAGGAACTAGAAAACCGTCACATGGCCTCATACAGTTTTGAAGCTTTGGACAAAGCCATTCAATGGCGTTTTAATACTGCATTCCTGCATGTAAGCTGCAGCGAGGTTTGGACATTGTGCCTAAATACCAAGAACACTTAGTGCACTAAAACAAGATAGCGCAGAGCCGGTTCAAAGCCCCTTTGCTCAAGAATAGCACCGCCTATTAGGCGGTCATAGAGCACAAAAACTGAAAAGCATCTACACCACAACTAAACTGCAACACATACTTTGTTTCTTCTAATCCAGGGGCATTGTGTTAGGTAACTGTGAAAACCAGGAAGAGACTGGAAGCGTATCACACCTTCAACAAACACTGACCTGCAACTAACAAGGCCAAGTGCCAGGTCCTGCACTTGGGGCACAACAACCCTATGCAGAGCTACAGACTAGGAGAAGTCTGTCTAGAAAGCTGCCTGGAGGAGAAAGACCTGGGGGTGTTGGTTGACAGCCGACTGAACATGAGCCAGCAGTATGCCCAGGTGGCCAAGAAGGCCAAAGGCATCTTGGCTTGTATCAGAAAGAGCATGACCAGCAGGTCCAGGCAGTTTATTCTCCCTCTGTACTCAGCACTGGTGAGACCACTCCTTGAATCCTGTGTTCAGTATTCAGTTCAGCCCCTCACCACAAGAAGGATGTTGAGACTCTGGAGCGAGTCCAGAGGAGAGTAACAAAGATGGTGAAGGGGCTGGAGAACAGGCCTTATGGGCTGGGGTTGTTTATCCTGGAGAAGAGGAGGCTGAGAGGAGACCTCCTGGCTCTCTACAACTACCTGAAAAGACGTTGTGGAGAGGAGGGAGCTGGCCTCTTCTCCCAAGTGACAGGGGACAGGACAAGAGAGAATGATCACAAGCTCCACCAGTGGAGATTTAGGCTGGACATCAGGAAAAAGTTTTTCACATAAAGGGTCATTTGGCACTGGAACAGGCAGCCCAGGGAGGTGGTTGATTCACCTTCCCTGAAGGTGTTTAAGGTACAGTACAGGTGGACAAGGTGCTAAGGGCATGGTTAGTGTTTGATAGGAATGGTTGGACTCGATGAGCCGGTGGGTCTCTTCCAACCTGGTTATTCTATGATTCTAAGGCGCTGCTGGAAAGAAACAACCGCACTGCCATGATCCAGGAGGCTCGTTCACCGGCTACACACGCTCGCCGCAAAACGCTTACCGGGCTTTGGGAAGAAACGCTTTTGTCAGATAACTAACAGCTGCTTTAAATATAAGCTTACGTTAAGGTGTGATTGATCAAGATTATGGCCTTACTCTTACGAGGCAAAGCCCACGAAGCTCCGCGCATGGAGCCGGCAGCGTCCCCGGGAGCCCACCGGCTGCCCGGCGAGGTGAGGCCCAGATCCGCACCGCGTTCCCCCCGCACACACTACCCGAGCTCCGAGCCCCCGCCGCCTCCTCTCCCCGGTGCAAAACCCCATACCCCGCACAGCCTGACCTGAGAGCCTACGCCGCGCCTGGCGGACACGGCCACCGTTGCTCTCTAACGGGCTCACAGTACCGGTACCACCAGTACTCGGCCGCCGCTTCTTTTTAAATCCGACCAATGGCAACGCGCGGCGCCGGAGGGCGGGGCTGAGCGCGGGCCGGGGCTGAGCGCGGGGGCGAGTGAGCTAAAGGGGCGTGGTTAACCGCTGGGAGGGGAGGGGCCAAGAGCGGGGCGGGGCTAAGCGCGGAGTGGTTTCCAAACGGTGAGATGATGTTTTCTCTAACACCAGGGCATGGAAATATACAGATTTGGGTAATAAAAATCACCATCAGTTTCACTTTAGTCTCAGAGAGGAATTCTTTGAACTTTAATAAGGAACCTTGGTCTGTTTTAAATTGAAATAAAAGGAAAAGCAACTTGAAAGTAGTACACAACCAGTTTTCTTTCGTTTGAAGAAATGAACACCAGCTAGTGTAAGCAATTTGTTAAAAGACTAATTCCACACAGATCTGTATCGGCTGCTTAGATGAGATTATCTTTGAGATTAAATTCCATCTTTCTTTAAACAGAGACTCTGTCTTATCAGTTGAACACTTGGACTTGGTCTCAGTTCAGATGCAGGCCATGTGGCAAGGGTTGGTCTGTTTTAAGAGCAGAAAATAATGCAACATTAAATTTGAAATTGCCAAACAAAACTAAAAAGTTTGTCTACATGTTTTTTAAGAGTTGGGCTAACTTTTTTACAAAGTATCTCAGTTTCTATCCTGAACAGAGCAGTGGATTCAAAACACCCAGCTAACCGCATGCCAAACCACCTTTTTCATAGCAGGAGGGAACTGCAAATGTCTCTCAAGGAAAGGGAAAATTTAGCTACTGGGAGCAAACCTGAAAGTTGTTCTTTTTGTTTGCTGGGAAGGAAAACCAAAGATCTTCTCAGAGTGTTTTCCAAGGTACACAAGGTCCGACACATAAAGCATGAGACTGCGCCTGTAACTTTTTATTTAAAAATTTAAGAAAATCGGCTATGATTACCTTCAAAATGATTCCCTTCTGAAGTGACTACAGCTACATATGATGCTGCCAGTGTTCAAAGGAATTCTGCAGATTGCTTTTAGACAGGCTGTTGAGGATCTCTATCATTTTTGCTTTCCCATCTTCTTCTAACAATAAATGGGTTCCTTTGAGCACTGACTTGTTCTTTGGGATCTCTTCATTACAAGCCTCGGTCAGTACTTGAAAAGTTTCTGTCATGGATTTCTTCAGTTTCACAAGAAACTTGATATTAACTCACTGTTCACTCTTGCACACCCACATTTTCAAACTGAGAAAAAGAAAACATCTATATTTGAACATAGGTCCATTTGTACAGAGTGAAGCAATCAAGTTGAGCCTTGTCTCACTTGAACAGGTTAGAACATGTTCTATATCTGTCTGTCTCTCCTCTCCCACTCTTGATTCCCAGGCTATAGGATTAATCTCGAGGTTTTTTGTATCAGGCCACCTATTTCTAAAAAAATGTCAGGGGCTCTTCCCAGCAGAAAATTGTTCTTGCCAAGTTGGGGCATAAGGAAGCTCATGGTACAAAAAATATTTTTGCTTTGTTTGAATATTAGATTCCTGAAGGTGTTTTAATAATGCTGCACATGCTGCATAATTGAAACTAGTATCTCAAAGGACTCCCATCAGCATACTACAAGAGTGAAATAAAACACAATCTGACAGGTGCTCCTGGCTTCACATGAACCATGATAAAGTAAACATCAGATCAGCATAACTAACCCAGCCTGTTTTGGAGAGGTAGATGATGAAACTCCATCTAAGTAAATAACCTTTATGTCTCTCCAGCAGTATATTCTCCTTTAAAGTGATTTGCGCAAGGACAGCCAGTTGCAACAAAAATATCTGCTGCCAAAATATTAACTCATTAGCCCATGAAATTGATTACATTTTTTTTCAAATTCTCTATAACTTGTGGAGCGAATTTGTTGCTTCCAAGGGGAAAAGATATTTTATAAATTACCTGTAACAACTGCCCCCATTACCCTTAGAAACATAGGTTCCTTGTATTTGGGGCAGAATTCAAAAGTTACAGATAGTCTACTCACCTGAGTGATGAGATGATGCCCTATGAGACAACATAGCTCAGCTAGATTTTACCTTGCTGTCAGAAGTAATTAGAGAGACAGACAACACTGCTGGGACTTGTCTTAGCATCCTTCAGCATGTCTGAGCATCAGCCAAATTAGGAAAGGCTTCAGCTTCTTCTTTTGCAATTCACATGCCCCAGGGAATTAATAAAGTGCTTTAGGTTCCCTCTGGCACTCCTGTTTCTGTGGTGCTTCCCTATACCTCGACAGTGCTGCCTTCCATCCTAGTTGTAGGCAAAGTCCCTCTGCAGGGTTTGTTTGGAGCTGACTGGCAAGAAAGCTCCCACTCCTTGCCACACAGGTTTCTTAGGGGAAAATGTCATATTGCATTGTTATAGAATGGGTTGGGTTGGAAGGGACCTTAAAGGTCACCCAGTTGCAGCCCCCCTGCCGTGGGAAGGGACACCTTCCACTGGATCAGGTTGCTCAAAGTCCCATCCAACCTGGCCTTGAACACCTACAGGGCTGGGCCTCACCAAATACAGAGTAAAGTATTTCTTCCTAATATATCATCTAAATTTCCCCTCTTTCAGATTAAGCACTGAGGAGTCCAGAACTGAACACAGAGCTCCAGGTGAGGCCTCATGAGATCAGACTAGAGAGGCACAATCACCTTCCTTGACTTGCTTGTCACATTTGCTTCAATACAGCCCAGGATACAGTTGGCTTTCTGGGCTGCCAACACACATTACTGGTCCCGAAAGGAAGCAGTCTAGGAGG
>WAAB01019161.1:20651-43622 GCA_013389865.1 Piaya cayana
GAGAGGGTCATTGGGCACTGGCAGAGGCTGCCCAGGGAGGTGGTTGATTCACCTTCCCTGCAGGTGTTTAAGGCACGAGTAGACGAGGTCCTTAGGGACACAGTTTAGTGTTTGATAGGAATGTTTGGAGTCGATGATCTGATGGGTCTCTTCCAACCTGGTGGTTCTATGATTCTATGAATTAGTGATTCTTTGATCACCAAGACATTTAGTACTTACACCCATTAGAGCTTTGCTCCTGTAGACTTAGAGCCCATGTAACTCTTCTACAGTATGTGAAACCACTAAGACTAAGCTTAAGAGTATTTCTTACAATATCACAGTTCTCAAGTGTAATTCTAGACTCCTTTTTATAATACAGGAAAATCGCTGGCATAAGTGTTTTACTGAGTTCTTTATAAAGATTAGTGTGTGATATCCATGCGGTGTATCTATAAGCAGGTATTATTTATCTGTATCAGAGTAGTTTTGAAGCTTTGTTGTGGTAGGTGCTTTTCCCAGTGCGGCAGGTTGCCTTAAATGTGTGCAAAAGTACATGGGTAATTCTGTTAAGTGTGTGCACTTTAGCAGGACTGAAGTCAAAGTGAAAAGCATGCCTTGCTAGAGAATACCCAAAGGCAAGGTAGACAAAAAAATAAAGGAAAAAAAAATTATTATACTCATTTTAGTCATAGCAAGTAGTACACAGAGGTTAAACTACTTGCCTCAGGCCGTAATGAAAGAGTGTGAAATAGTCAGCAACTCGGCCTTATTTCTTTTATCAATCCAGTCTTAAGCATCAGATGCCCTTCCTTTCAGAGCAAAATTGTCCTCTGTAATTTTTGACAATGTCGGAGTAGGATATTTCCCAGCTGGAAAGAATCACAAGTTCTGTTCTGGTTTGGTGGAAATTTGTAGGAACTCACCGCTACTCAGAAATTGTGGAAAAGATGGTTTAGTGTTCAGCTAAAATAATTAGGCTGGAGCAATTACTAAGAAGCAATGACTCAAAGCTATCAAGAAACTGTGGGTGTTTAGAAGCGTGTGTATGACTGCACAGAAGAGGGAGGCAGCTTTCCATCTCTAATTCATGTGACTTTCCTTATTTCTTTAGGTTTATTCATTTGAAGTGCTTAAATGTGAATCTGGCTTGTGTAATGTGTTTGTATAAGGATGACAGTCATACTGCTCGCTGTCTCCTTTGTGTGTTTGTTTACCTAATGATTGTGATAAGGTGTAAATTTACCTAATAGTGAGAAAACTACAAAATATCTGGAAATCCCTTCAAATGTAAAAGAGAAGGAACACACAGAAAGAGAAAGTGGAGTTTTTCTCCTTGTTATTAAAAGCCCTTTACCAATTTGTATCCATTTCGGAGCCTGGACAGCATGAGAGGGAATGGCCTCAAGCTCCACCAGGGGATGTTTAGGCTGGACATTAGGAAAAAAATTCACAGAAAGGGTCATTGGGCACTGGAACAGGCTGCCCAGGGAGGAGGTTGACTCACCTTCCCTGGAGGGGTTTAAGGTGTGGGTGGATGAGGTGCTGAGGGACATGGTTTAGTGTTTGATAGGAATGGTTGGACTTGATGATCCAGTGGGTCTCTTCCAACCAGGTGGTTCTACGATCTATGATTCATTTCGGAGCCGGGTGCTTATGTGCCAACTCTTTCCTGTTTGTTCCCTGCAAAATACTTGGTTTCATTTAGGTAGGTTCAGAAATGGCATCACTATTGTGATGGTTCTTGCTTGCTTTCCTGTGATGTCTTCAAGGATAAAGTGGCTTTCTCATGCTCACACCCATCTACTCACATAATTGGTTGGGCTTTCCTTTTTTTTTTTGTTTTGAAGGAACCAGAGAAACTGTGTCTGTTCTGGTGTAGCAAAGAGTTAACTGCATCTCCTTCAAATTCTTCCCATGTACTAAATGTTATGAATGTTTTATTAGCAATGTACAGACAAAGATGATTGGAGATAGTGATGTTTTGTGAAAAGTAATGTTGAGTTATTACTAAAATCTTTACAAGTATGAATTCCTTAAATATAATTACCTTGTTTTCTTAACATGGTCCAAAATGGTTTCTCCCTTCTTAATCTCTGCACTCAACCCTGTGATTTGATACATACAAGCTCTCTGCCTTCCTAATTTTGAAAACTGAAGATCAAATCAGCTTCATTAAAAGAAACTCACCAATTAAGACATTTAAAAAAAAAAGATTTACTTTGTCACTGCCTACCTCACTCTAATTACACTTAAAATTTAGTCTATCATCGAAGAATCTGGCTTAGAACGTAAAGAAAAAATCTCCATCTGTACTTACCTTGAGATTTGGTCAATAGACACATTCCATGGATTTTCCTTGAGAGAATACAAATCCAGTGTGTTAGACAAAGCTTCTCCTTCAATAGAAGTAATTAAATGGCTTTGAAGTCAGAGACAATGTTTGTAGTTCCTGCTCAGCTATTAAAAACTTTTGATAAGCATTTTCAGCCAAGTGAACAAATGCATTTTGCCTCTTGAAAAATCTCTGAAATAAATTTTGTTGCCCAGCTGGCTCAAGGAGAAATATTTAATTCTGCCTCGTGTCCTCAAACAAACAAAAAGTAGTTAGATAATATTTGTGAGACTTAACAATTCCTACTGAATATATGAATGAAGTGGTCTTTGGCAGTGTCCCCAGGCTTTCGACAGTCAATGTTTGTTTAAATAAAGAGAATATTGGTGATAAAAATATCAGTGTGAATTTAATATGAAATTATGAATTAAGCCTGTTAAACTTGCCTCTCATATTAACTCTTTGCTTTTAAAGTACTTCAGGACTTCTCTCTTTTCTCCATGAGAAGTAAATAGTCTGGTTTTGAGATGTTCGGGCCAGGTTGGATGGGGCTTGGAGCAACCTGATCCAGTGGGAGGTGTCCCTGCCCATGGCAGAGGGGTTGGAATTGGATGGACTTTAAAGTCCCTTCCAACCCAAACCATCCTATGATTCTATGACCTTGATAGATTTATCAAACTGCACCCAAGGGTTTGTTTGCTTTTCCTTAACTTCTCTCCATTGTCTTCCACATCTTAGCACCGATAGAAGTTTTAGGGCGTAGGAGACTCTAAAATATATCACTGCCTGTCTAAGAAAGCAAAGTACTAGGGAGAAATATCGAGATGAATTTCAACTGCCTGTAAATAATGGAACATGGAGCTTTGATTTTTACTTTTCCCCCTAACTCCTTGTCCCCAAATGGTGTTTGTTTAGAGTGCAGTTTCCTGCATGATACCCAACAATAAATAGGAAGGGTTTTGCCTCCTACTGAGAAAATAAAGCCAAACAACTTGCTGTCCCAGATGATATTTGTATTCAGGTCGTGTTTAGGATCACTTATGAAAAGACACCTATTTGGTTAAAATTGAAGCATTGGCTGTAGGAATTGGGGTCCTCTTTTGTCTGTTGCGTCTCTTCCTTAACCTAGAGTGGAAATACTCCAGTTTACTTTAATGGGAGTGACTTTAATTAGATCAGACTACACTAAATGCGCAGATGCATTGAGAAAGGAGAATGTTTTCCTGTAATTGCTCTGTACTCGGTAGTTATAAATATGTTCATGAAGTAGCTTAGACTGATGGGAGCTGATGAGATTCTGAGCTATGTAATTATATACTTTTGCCATCTAGTACAACCAAAAAAAATGTTTATCTGTGGTTTTTTTTTCGTGTCTGTATTAATATGCTGTAGAAGTAAATAAAAATCCTGCAGCAGTGGAAAGCATAATCATCCTGATTGTTTATTCCAAAAATCTCATTCACTTAAAGGGCAGGCAGTGTTGTCTTGAGTAGCAACACCGAGCAGATGCTTTTGTTGTAACAACCAGACAGGAATTTAGACTGTAAAAACTGGGTTTTTTTAATAGCAATGCAGCAATTTTGGCATAACAAACTTCCTGCTGCTTTCTGTGTGTGTCTCTGCTTGAGCAGCTCATGGTGCAGTCGTTGCAGGTACCGTTTTACAATGATCCAGGTGATATCTGGACATAACAACACTTCGGAGCCTTATGTGCAACCATATGTCCCTGCCCCCGTTTTAGAATCACTGGTGTAATTGCTATGACTGGTCCTCTCAAGCATAAAACATACTGATATTAATCATCATTCTTTTGCTGGCCCCTCTCTGGAGTCACTCCTCTGCATCTCAGCCTGCTTAAACGTTAATTGTGTCTGGGGGGTCCCAGATTTTCCTTGCAATTCTCAGTTTTAGTCATTAGATCGTTACTGCTCTGCAGACGAATCAGCCTGCCTTACCTTTGTTGGCTTTTTGCCAGTTGTCTTCTATTATTGCACAGTGTTCAGGTAACTCGTAGGAAACACTGTGTTGCCACAGCTTGGTCTAGAAGCAATTTTACNTCAGGACTTTTATCTTTTCTCCATGAGAAGTAAATAGTCTGTTTTTGAGATGTTCGGGCCAGGTTGGATGGGGCTTGGAGCAACCTGATCCAGTGGGAGGTGTCCCTGCCCATGGCAGAGGGGGTGGAACTGGATGGACTTTAAGGTCCTTTCCAACCCAAACCATCCTATGATTCTATGACCTTGATAGATTTATCAAACTGCACCCAAGGGTTTGTTTGCTTTTCGTTAACTTCTCTCTATTGTCTTCCACATCTTAGCACTGATAGAGGTTTTAGGGCGTAGGAGACTCTAAAATATATCACTGCCTGTCTAAGAAAGCAAAGTACTAGGGAGAAATATTGAGCTGAATTTCAACTGCCTGTAAATAACGGAACATGGAGCTTTGATTTTTACTTTTCCCCCTAACTCCTTGTCCCCAAATGGTGTTTGTTTAGAGTGCAGTTTCCTGCATGATACCCAACAATAAATAGGAAGGTTTTTGCCTCCTACTGAGAAAATAAAGCCAAACAACTTGCTGTCCCAGATGATATTTGTATTCAGGTCGTGTTTAGGATCACTTATGAAAAGACACCTATTTGGTTAAAATTGAAGCATTGGCTGTAGGAATTGGGGTCCTCTTTTGTCTGTTGCGTCTCTTCCTTAACCTAGAGTGGAAATACTCCAGTTTACTTTAATGGGAGTGACTTTAATTAGATCAGACTACACTAAATGCGCAGATGCATTGAGAAAGGAGAATGTTTTCCTGTAATTGCTCTGTACTCGGTAGTTATAAATATGTTCATGAAGTAGCTTAGACTGATGGGAGCTGATGAGATTCTGAGCTATGTAATTATATACTTTTGCCATCTAGTACAACCAAAAAAAATGTTTATCTGTGGTTTTTTTTTCGTGTCTGTATTAATATGCTGTAGAAGTAAATAAAAATCCTGCAGCAGTGGAAAGCATAATCATCCTGATTGTTTATTCCAAAAATCTCATTCACTTAAAGGGCAGGCAGTGTTGTCTTGAGTAGCAACACCGAGCAGATGCTTTTGTTGTAACAACCAGACAGGAATTTAGACTGTAAAAACTGGGTTTTTTTAATAGCAATGCAGCAATTTTGGCATAACAAACTTCCTGCTGCTTTCTGTGTGTGTCTCTGCTTGAGCAGCTCATGGTGCAGTCGTTGCAGGTACCGTTTTACAATGATCCAGGTGATATCTGGACATAACAACACTTCGGAGCCTTATGTGCAACCATATGTCCCTGCCCCCGTTTTAGAATCACTGGTGTAATTGCTATGACTGGTCCTCTCAAGCATAAAACATACTGATATTAATCATCATTCTTTTGCTGGCCCCTCTCTGGAGTCACTCCTCTGCATCTCAGCCTGCTTAAACGTTAATTGTGTCTGGGGGGTCCCAGATTTTCCTTGCAATTCTCAGTTTTAGTCATTAGATCGTTACTGCTCTGCAGACGAATCAGCCTGCCTTACCTTTGTTGGCTTATTGCCAGTTGTCTTCTATTATTGCACAGTGTTCAGGTAACTCGTAGGAAACACTGCGTTGCCACAGCTTGGTCTAGAAGCAATTTTACAAACTCGGTCAAGATCTCTGGCAAGCTAAATAGGGGAAAAAAATTCTGTAAACCACCGCCTTCTATAAATAATTAGAATTGTCTTGAAATTCACTGATGAATGTGGCAACAGATAGACATAACATAAAAGCAGAAAAACTCCCTGAGTGACAATCAGGTGCATTATAATGCCGCAATGAGAATAAACTTACTGAGTTTGTAAGTGGAATTTTCTAATGTAACACTATCCAGAAGACTGCTCACCAAGATGTGTTGGACAAGAGGGGTAGAAGAAGGAACAAGGATGACTGCAGGACATTTTCCCCCTAAACTTTGTGTATGAGCTGAAAGATGTTTTTGCATTCTGCCTGCTGAGAAGTGTCTTTCCTTTCTCACAGTCCACAGGGAAAAATAGCTGTGTTCCTCATGACAGATTATAAACAGCCTTTGAAAAAGGAGTTTGCCCAGGCAGCCCTGTTGATGTGCCCACAGGGAGAGGGAGCCATCCCTGCCTGACAGAGACGGTGGCTAGAAGCACTCACCGCAATCTTCTACCCTCGCAAAGAGTGATGACAATAGACTTCCCTGCATCCCGGCACGTATGGATCATGTCAGATAATGGAAATGGTTAATGTGCGGATTACTTATTGACCAGTTGCCAAATTGTTACTGATGCACTTGATTTTCTCACGCTAACTTAATTTATAGTGAACAACAGTAACATAAGAAGGCGCTTGTGAAGTCAAAGCAATAACGACTCAGTTTGCGAGTATATAAATTGCACCCTAGGTAAACTGCACAGCGCTGGTCGCGGCGGGGAACTGAGGGAGTGCAAGCAGCTTACAGGGCAACAGAGGTTTTTTAGAAATAGGGATAAACTTCCTCTTGTGTAATCCACACCTGCACACAACCTGCCTTTGATGGGGTGGATTCAGCATGTGGTCGTGTCTTTGTGCCTCTTGATCCTGCTTCAGCTTTGAATTGACACCTTGTGCAGCGACTCTCCCATCACTTCTACCTGTGTTTTCCAGGATGCTGCTCGTTCCCCACTGCCAGGCTGGGATGCTCTGATTGAACACCTAAGGAGCATTAGCTGAAAACAAAATTAATAAATATAGATGGTTTCAAAGCTAGACTGCTTTCCCCAGCTTTTAAGAAGATAAATGGAGAGACTTTTCATTGCAATCTGTTTGAGCCTCCTCCTTATCCCTTGGCTTTTACTTCATGAAAGAGCCAAGCCCCAAATATTTGTATCTTGCTTCCCAGAGCTTCACAATTCACATGTGATTAAAAGTGAACTGACTTCCAGTTCTGTACTGAACACCTGCAGTTGCCACTGGCTTCACTAGAAGCTGTTTGTACACATAATCAGGCCTTTGGAGGTTATAGCATTGCATCAGGGTATTTTTTCTTTCAAACAGAAGACATTGAAAATGATACTTGCAGGTATGGCCAGGAGATGTCCCCATCTGTGGCACTGTGGTCTCAGCCTGCACTTTCAAGGGCTCTTACTGAGCCCAACAGGCTCTAACATAAATCAAGAGAGGAATATTGTACCCTCCATGATTTTATTTTTTTGGTTGGTTATATATTTTTTTTGTCTTCTATATTTTTTTCTTTAGTTTTCCAGTTAGGCACAAGTTTTTAATCAGCTCTTTTCTCAAAGCTTCTTCCTGCTCTAGAGAAACTGATCCTGGAGATGAGCCTCAAAACTTTCTGTGCTGAGGAAAGAAAACCTGCAATGCTGCAGATTCACAGCAGTTCTGGACTGCTTCATTCTATCACAATGTCCACTTACCCCACGTTCTTCTCACTTAATGCAGGGACATGGTTTAGGGATTGATGGGAATGGTTGGACTCGATGATCCGCTGGTTCTCTTCCAACCTGGTGATTCTATGATTCTGTGAATTTTTAGGCATTTTCCCAAAGCAAGCTTTTGGCTAGCCTGTTCAAATGATTATGGCTTCTCTGTGGTTCCCTGTTAATTTGTGCACGCTAATCTTTCTGTTTTGTGGACTCCTCTTTGAATCTGGAAAATCAAACAGGCTTTCAAATGTAGCTTGATTGACTGGCAGTAAGCTTGGATGTGCAGCATAAGAGAAAATTATTAAATTAACAATAACTAATAGTTATTATCATGCCTAGGGTAGATTTCAAGTCTTTTAGAGGGACTCTTCAGTAGCATGGTGCTGTCTGTTCTCCGCTGTCAAGGTATTTAATGGAAGATTTACCAGTATGACTTTAAATTATTGTAATGTTAGTGAAACAAGATTACTGCACGCGGAGGGAGTAGCACAGAAGTCTATTTCACATGCAGGAGGCTATGAAAAATGTGCTGCTGTATTTAAGAGATGAACAAAAGGCTGCAAGCAGAGAGAAGAGAGGATATTTAATGTCACAGCTAAACAGCCATCAAAAGACAATAGGTACATGGACCCTCCTGTGTGCCAAAAAGCAGAAAATATGTGAGCTTTGAAAGTGTCATCCTGAGCTCTCGGAATTAGGTCTCACTTCAAATACCTGTTAAATATGATCTTGAACAACAGGGCCAACGCGCTTAACTTATTTTGTCAGGAGAAGGTTAAGAGTCAGAATTCTGACAGTCTGTGTAGTCTCCTACTTTGTGTTATCATGACAGAGGATTTTGAGGACTGAGCTGTGTTACTCAATATTTTTTTTCTCTTGTGTGGAGATCTTGGACTTAAAATCACGTTACTGTCTGTGAATTAATATCATGTGATTTTAGGGCAGGACGAGGGGAAATTTTTTTTTGGATAAAAGAAGGACCAAAAGCTTTGTGTGTTACAAAGATGGGCCAAGGAGGTCCCTGCATTGGACGGGGTTGCTCTCAAAGGCTGTGGGTGCATGGGCTGCACCAGTCCTGTGAGCCACTGTGCCTTGATTAGGCTCCACTGTGATCCATGGGGAGACCAACACAATTTAACTCTCTAGACAGAGTTTCAGAACAGTCAGAATGTGCCTTACCCTTCCTCTTTTCCTTACAGGGAGTTAGATTGTTTTTATTGTACATTTTGGAAAAGCTATCTTTTAAGAGGGGCTGGTGTGGTGGTTTTGTACTGTGTAGGATCAATTGTTAGAAACAACGTGTTGGTTTCTTTGCGAATCCAGAGCACTGGCTCACGTGAAAGGATCGATATCAGCTGTTTGGGTGATGAGGTTTTGACAGTTGTTTTTATATCAACACTTTCCCTAAAGCAAGGGAGGGAAATTCTTTCTTCCTTGCCAGGGACTGAATTGAATAAGCCACCAACACTTGTGGCAGATTGCATATTGATCCACGCTTTAACGTTACCCGTTGTTGATTCTCTGAGGTGAGGGAAGGCCCATCTACATATTTCTCTCTCTTCTGCTACAGTGCAAACATCTCTCAGCATGTCAGCACAGCACCACAGTTTCTTTTCTGCTTCACAAAAAAACCTCATGGGCTTCAAGTAGCAGGATGGAAACTGGGAGGCAGGGAAGCTGCAGAGGGGGCTGGAGAATCACAGTCCCTTCCCAGAAGGGGCCATGGACCAAATTGTACCTCTCATGCAAGTGATGCTGGAAGAGTGTAGGGGGCACAGACCCACATTGGGGGGCTGTATCTGATTCATGGGGATACCCAATAATTTCAGAAAAATTCACATTGCTGTGTGGGCCTTATGAAATGGAGTCACAGGTCTGTTTTTTCCAACATTGTATACAATTCCAATTACATATATACACAAATTTCCAGTTATTGTAGAATCATAGTGGTTTGGGTTGGAATGGTCAGCTAGTCCAACACCCCTGCAGAAGCAGGGACATCTTTAACTCGATGAGATTGTTCAGAGCCCCATTCAACCTGTCCTTGAACACCTCCAGGGTTGGGGCATTGACCACCTCTCAGGTCAACCTGTGCCAGTGCCTCACCACCCTTGTTGTAAAATATTTCTTCCTTCTAGCCAGTCTAAATCTCCCCTCCTTTACATTAAAACCATTACTCCTTGTCTTGTCACAGCAGCCCTTGCTAAAAGGTCTGGGCCCCTCACCACAAGAAGGATGTTGAGGCTCTGGAGTGAGTCCAGAGAAGAGCAACGAAGCTGGGGAAGGNAGTGTACGAGATGCTGAGAGACATGGTATAGTGATTGATGGGAATGGTTGAACTTGATGATCTGGTGGGTCTCTTCCAACCTGGTTGTTCTGTGATTCTGTGATTGTTCCTGTAGGCCTCCTTCAAGCACTGGAAGATGCTCTAAGATCTGTAGCCTTCTCTTCTCCAGGCTGAACAACCCCAACTCTGTCTGTTGTTATATACAAAAATAAGTAATGACTAATAGTCACTAGTAGAATTCTATATTCAGGCTCTGATCAAATAATTAGCTTTACTGATTTGTTTTTAATAGGGAAAAGACTGTTAGTAACTTCATCTAGGCTATAGGCAATGGCAGCAAACTGGCAATGGAGTGGAGGGCAGGGTGAGGACAGTTGAGATGGAAGAGATGCTGGGTTGGTGATGAGGACTTACTTCCACAAAAGAAGCAGAGAGAAGTCTAATTGCTAGGAGAATTTAGTGAGGCTGTGTTGGATCCTTCACTGTGCTGAGCTGAGGCAGGAAGCTTAGTGACTGAATAGCAAATAGCTCGAATAAAAATGAGCTGCTGCCGAGCAAGCAGATAGTGCTCTCTTCCTAGGAAATCTCAGGTGAGACACAAAACTATGAAAATTAACTTTAGAAAAAATGTGAGAAGTGTAGAAATAGCTGGAATATGTGATTAGTCTAAAATATCTGTGTCATCATCGCAGCCAGATAAAGAATTAGATTGGGAATGAACTACCTGTTGATTTGAAATCTAGCAACACTGTAAATAGTTTGGGGAGGATTTCAGTCTAAAACTATACTATTCCTATGATTTAAAAAGTTTATGTAGGATTGAGTAGCAAATAAATGAAAGAGAAAAGTAAGTGAAATGTGGTTGGTGATGTCTGAGTTTAGAACTTCAGTCAAGCTGGAGAATGTTTATATCAAATTAAGTTAGTCTGGAAGAGAATGAGGCAAGAAAGTTAATTTCTGGTCACTAGGAGGCAGCCTAAAGGGTGAAAAAGAACCCAACAGCAGTAGAAAAATATGTCTTTACTTTTTCTAATAAAAGCTTTGTGTTAGAGACCACCTGAAGGGGAAAAAGAGAAATGCAGGAACAGCTCAGACCCGGAGAACTGCAACAACCAGTGGAGATCAACGATCTTCCATCTTTTACAAGTAAATATTTTCTAGTAACTTCTGTCAGGAAAGCCGTGGCATGGCTGAAAATAAGACTTCCGTGCATCAAAAAATACAGACTGAACACTGTGACACAGAAATCAGACCTAGACATTAAAAATTAGGAAGACTTTCTGTTTAGCAGCAAGATAGAAATCTAAAAAA
This sequence comes from Piaya cayana, assembly GCA_013389865.1. NCBI lineage: Eukaryota > Metazoa > Chordata > Aves > Cuculiformes > Coccyzidae > Piaya > Piaya cayana. Next base: position 31,985 of record WAAB01019161.1, read on the forward strand.
GGGCTCCCGTGTGATTCTTTTTCTCTTAGAGATGAAAATGTCCTAAAGATTGAAAGGAAATTGAAAATATTTTGAGTATCTTATTGATGTTTATCTAGTTGTTACCTACTTGACTAAATATTGCATTAATGTAGGTGAAACTTCTCTGTTTACTTTTTTCCCCCCGTAAGTAAAATCTTAATGAAATAAAGATTAGGAGTTTGACATAATTTCTCAGATGCAGTCCTTATATTACACAGCAGCTTACACATGATGGATTTTGTGCATCTAAATCCTTTTATATGAACGTTATAAGTTTTTTAGGGAGGAAAAAATCATTTTCTATGTCTGTCTTGAAATAGAGCTGTGACCAAAATGATGATGATGGTTAGAAAACTGAATTGGACTGAGTTCCTGAATTTTGTGAAGTTGCGATACCCTTTTAATAAGGGGAGAATTTGACAGGGAAGAAAAAAAAAGGTTTATAATGCAGAGGTAGTTTCATAGCTGAAGCTATGAAGAAACTATCAACTCCCCATTATTAACTACCATCAGCCACATAACTTTTGAAAAAAATATCCAGCTACTTGTAAGTAGGCAGCTAATTATGTGGGAATCCATGACCTGCAGTTTACAGATCTGTGCGCTTAGCGTATTTTTCAGTTTAGCAGCCAAACAAAAAGATGGTAAAACCCCTAAATAAAACAGATTATTGAGGTGATGAACTTTTCCACTGATATTTCATTAACACCTCAGCACGATGCGAGAGGCATAGACTCACTCTCTCTTTCCCTTCCCCAGAGAGCGGAATAGGGAATTGAATTTCCTTTGTCCTAGAGAAGGAGGCTAAGCCTGGATAATGGATGAGAAGGGATGATGCAGAGCTCTGGATTTCCCTGAGAAAATTGGGTCAAAGCATCATCTTCAGTGCAACTCAAACCTCATTTTATGTTAAATAATTGGAGTGGGGGGGCAAGCAGGTGCCATCTCATGTAATCAGGACCCATGGCTAAGGACCTTTCCTTAGAAGGGACGAGGACAAAGATGAAACCAGCCCCCGTTCTAGTGTCCTCTAGAACTCCAAGCTATTTTTAGGCACCTTGCTACCAGCTGCTGTCAGGCTTACGCTCACAGATCAGGATTTGTAATGCTGTGTCCAGCGTCTGTGTGTCATATAATACTTTTAAAACAAATCCGGGGGGAGAGGAATAGAAAGGGAAACGGCAACTCTTTCTAAGAGGCGCTGTTTATCATGTTTTTTGCCAGGCTAAACGTTCTCAGAGTTGACACGATTCTGGGCTCTCGCACCATTTGGTTTCGCGCTGCTCATTTTTCATGCTCTCCAGTACGATTGTGGAAAATACATTGATCATCCTGCTGGAACACCTGCATCAGTCAGCAAGAGAAAACCGAATTTGTAGAATCATATAAACATAGAATCGTTAAGGCTGGAAAAGACCTCTAAGGTCATCAAGTCCAACTGCCAGCCAGACACCATTGTGCCTACTAAATCATGTCCTGAAATGTCCTTATCCTGAATTCATCTCTGTGCTCTCTGACACATGGCTCATGCAGGCATTGATATTTTTAAGTAGATTGTATCTCACAGACAATATTCCTAAAACATACTCTGCTTCCTCAGAGGTGGGACACAAGCATGTATGATTGAGAAGATAGAATCATAGAATCACCTGGTTGGAAGAGACCCACTGGGTCATCGAGTCCAACCATTCCTATCAAAATATGGTATATTCCAGTTCTTGTAAAAGATAGGTGATAGAGGATCACTTCACTTTTCATATATACAGAATCAGCAAAGAAGAGCCATGCACAGAAGTGAAGGGCTGGAAAGGAAATACTGAAGTCATCTATTCAACCTCATTCTCCTCCTCTACAGCAAGAATCTCTTGGGAGCTGGTTGTCATACCGCTTCTTAAAAACCTGCCGGTTGCAAGGGTTTCATACCTGAACTGTTCCACTGTTTAACTGTCCAGGGCTTGACTATTGAGGAAGATTTCCTAATATATTAGGTCCCTACTGCTATCAGTGATTATTCACAATTTGTCAGGGAAACATGGAGAAGAACAGTCATTATGCTCCTCGTTATAAGAGTTCACGTAATTAAAGTATTTACAGTGTACTCTTTCAATTTTTACTCTCTAAATGGAAAAAAAAAATCAATTTTTTTCAACCTTTCTGCAAAGCTTACAATTTTCTTAGCATTTTTTTGTTCTGCTCTTGCTTCTCACTAATTCCTCTAGCTTTTTCCTAACGAAGCACTTCAGCCATGACGTGGTCAGAGGAGAGTGGAATTCCTCTTGGTACTTATGGGTGACCTCCCAGAAAATTTCCTTTTTATTCTAGCACCTGCATATTATTAATTTGACTTATTTTGGTGCAGTGTTCTAACTTCCAAATCTGTCTCCAGTGCTGCTGCCAGAGCAGTTATTCCCCAGTATATATTTGTATATTTGCTGGTTTTCCTTTCTAAATTAAGCACTTTGTACGTGTTCAATGCTGTTAATATACAAACTGTCTAGACTTACTAGAATTCTATCTTGCTCATGCAGGCTTCCCATAAAACACAACTTGATTCTTAGGTTTAAAGATCATTAATGTTTACTTACCAATACCTTGTTATTTTATTTATTAAATTTGTCACTAAGCTCTGCTTTGCATACGCTTATGCTTGCTCATGCATACTTTATGAACATAGAAATTAGTATCTCATTAACTTGGTAATTAAGCCGATGATAAACAGCTGTTTGTTTACTGTGCAGGGCAGGATTTCTACTGGAGTTCCTTACCTTCCATGCACAGTTGTGGTTTGAAGTTTCCGTAATGATAAAAAACCAATACGGATCTGTAATATCTACTCTTGTTTGTTATTGCCAGCTCAGTGAAATCTCAGTTTTCAAGAGAGGCAGAATAAAAGGGAATTGTAGCATGGTCCAGGTGATGATGTATGTTAGTAAAACGCTTAGAATTCCTGCAAAAGACCAGGGGCCTGGAGTGCTATCTATAGGATACACAAACATGCAGAAACAACTTCAAAAAGACAAGGGGATACAGGCAGAGGGATACAAAGCAGTGATTGAACTATGTTATTTACAGAGTTTTCATACTTTGGAAGAACTTTATATTACGTCTCCTTTCTGCAGCTTGAGTTAGATTGAATTTTAATGGCATTTAAACACCTGTAGTAGCAGAGGTTTTCAGAGCTTCTACTTAGATTTCAAACCACTTCTCACTTGGCCTTCCAGCTTCCCAGTTGCGCGTGCGTTCTGGGGACACGATGGGGCGTGTTGCCTGTGGTTCAGTGATGAATCAGTCCCTATCAGTGAGGAATTATTCAGATGGATTAATTTTATGCCTTTGGAGGGGACATGAAAACAGGTGTTATGTAAAGATCAGAACAATGCTTGTACCCCGGTGTTGAAACACAAGTAGAAATGAAGCCTTAAACTTATAAGTAAGGAAAATAATGACCCAGGGTGACTCCTGGGTCTTAAGTTGGCACTGGAACAGGCTGCCCAGGGAGGGTTTGATTCACCTTCCCTAGAGGTGTTTAAAGCATGGGTGGATGAGGTGCTGAGGGACATGGGTTAGTGTTTGATAGGAATGGTTGGACTCGATGATCCGGTGGGTCTCTTCCAACATGGTTATTCTGTGATTCTGTTCTATGATTCTATGATTTGTGCTGATACCCGCAGTGCTCTGAAAATCCTTCAGCTCTTGGAAGTGTTCTTAAGTACCTGAGTTTATGGATCAGAGCAGGGTACTGGGACCTACAAAAGGGAAAAAACCTTATCTTTACTCTCATCTCTCTGGAACAGCATGTGTTGGTCTTCATTCTGTAGTATTTGGTGATTATCAAATTAGGAGGAAAGCCGTGTGTGCGGAAGTGAATTCTTTTACAAAATAAAGGCTGGAGGGTGGGGAGTGAGGTAGTTTACAGAGAAATTATTTCCTCTCCTGCATCCCAGGAGGGCTCCAGATAGGAGAGCAAGGAAATGTAGAGAAGGCCCTGTAAATTAAATTACTCTCTCACGTAAGGCAACAAGCTCAACCTGTTCCCAAACAAACCTCTTCTTCCTGTTTCTTTATCCAACAATAAACTGTTTAACTAGTGAGGTCTTCAGATGTTTAATGGCGTAGAACCACATTCTCAGTTAGGTAGGAATTTTTATCATGTTAACCATTTCACTTTTTCATTATGTAAGGTGGCAGTGTTAGAAAGTAAGTAACCATTACCTATAAGCATATTATTTGTTAAAAACTTCATCAGAATCAGATAATTAGCTGGCTATCTCATTAGTCACATTGCCAAAATATAGTTGGTATTCTGTGTTTTGTACTGTCTTAGCAGTGACTTTTTTTTTTCCAATTGATTTTGCTGGCCTTTTAGCTTATTTTTAGAAGTAGAAAATGTGTCATTCTAGCTGCTTTTTTTTTTTCATTCCTGAGAAAACAGAATGTCCCACAGTGGGAGAGTTTTCAGGTATTCATCAGCTATTCTTGAAAAAACATATGATCACACCATGGCTGCTCTGAATCTCACTAGATGAAAGTAGGGAAATAAATTGCGGCATGCTTTAGGGTGAGAAGAGTTGAGAAGAATACATATATTTGAGTCCATTTTTTATAAAAGGTGGTTGTCTGAAAAGCCTTATCGATAGTACAGGAGATATCTTTACTCGGTGATGTAGGATATTTTTATTCAGAATGAAAATGGACTGAAAATTGTAGTTTCTCTAAATCTCAAGATGCCACTGGGTATTCTCAAATATAACCAGAATATAAAACGTTTTCGGCATAATATTTTTATTTAAATCTTGGAACACATCAACCATGTGAAAAGTAGTTGGAAGATTTTGCATTTCTGAAGTGTTGGGCACAACTGCTGGCTGATGTATGTTTGACCTTTTTCTTTGAAATCTCTGGAAATTTTAGGTATTATTCTCTTTTTTTCCCCCATTTGTAAGTCTAACAGACACTTTTCTGGGAAGTGCTTTCATCTCCCCTTTCTTCAGATGCTGAAGTCCAGGTATGGGGAAGGGGCAGGCATAACTACTGGAAGGTTGACAGGATTGAGATGTGCCCGTTCTCCACGGAATGAGGTCTGCTAGGAAATGTAATGCAACGTAAGGCTTTAATGGTTTTCCAAGCCCTGCCTGAAAGTAATTCTGTGGTTTCAGCATGATTAAACAGCTACGTTCAATTCAGTTACAAAATCTCGTAGTGCGAATCGCTTGGGAATATGTTGACAATTAGGAAATGATGGTGAACGAGAGCTTTCCTAGAGATAAGGGCCTTCTTTGCAGTTGCCTCTGGCTCCCTGGCAGTCTCTAGGATTGCCCAGCTTGGCCTCAGAGGCTGTGAAAGACATTGTAAACAGTAAAGCAATTGAGAAACTGTATTTTGCAGGTATTTCCTTCTTTTGACAGTTTAATTTTTGTTCATCAGAATATGGTTGGAACTGGTACTATTAAATGCAATCAAAATTTCCTCAAAATGTTCCACAGCATCTTAATGTATTGTTTTTAGTCATATCATTCTGTTCTCTGTGTGCTTTCCCCAATTACTCAAAATATGTGTGTGCAGATGTTCACAGAATGTTCATTTTCATCTTGAAAGCTCCTGTTCTCCCAATAAACTCATTTACAACTCGTGTTCTGTGAGAGTTGTTTATAACACATGAAGCAAAATTAAAAGAGAGGATTTCTTAAATGATCTCTGTGACAAAGCGCAATTAATTAAGCAACGCTTCCAACACTAGTTAGCTGGCAAGAAAGTAAATATTCTGAGAAATAATGAAAAATTATAAATTTAAGAGAGCAGTGACATTCACAAAATACGTGGAACTCATCAAATGAATTCTTTGTTAGAAACTGCTTCCTAAATTCTAACTAACGTGGATATTGGCTGGCTCTGTTGTAAGGAGAGAGTTGCTACATATCTAGCAGTTGATTACATGCAGCGGGAGATGGAGGGTTCATTTTCCTGAAACCATGATTGTGTGGTAACTATCATTGATTTTTTCTGTATTAGAATCTCTCAGTTGTTATTACCAGGCTGTGTTCCTATTTCCAAAGTAATATTTAATTCCAAACTCACAGACATAAATTCATGAGTAGCTTGGGAGGAAGTTTAACTAGTGTTCATGACTACATGCAAATCAAGTATGTACCGTAGCTTTCACTGTCTATCCTATGTCTCATCATGGCAAATCATAGAATCATCGGGTTGGAAGAGACCCACTGGATCATCGAGTCCCACTGTTCCTATCAAACACTAACCCATGTCCCTTAGCACGTTGTCCACCAGTCCCTTAAACCCCTCCAGGGAAGGTGACTCAACACCCTCCCTGGGCAGCCTGTTCCAGTGTCCAGTGACCCTTTCTGTGAAAATTTTTTCCTAATGTCCAGCCTAAACCTCTACTGGAAGAGCTTGAGACCATTCCCTCTCATCCTGTCCCCTGTCACTAGGGAGAAGGGCCCAGCTCCCTCCTCTCCACAACATCCCCTCAGGTAGTTATAGAGAGCAATGAGGTCTCCCCTCAGCCTCCTCTTCTCCAGGCTAAACACCTCCAGCTCTCTCAGCCGTTCCTCATCAGACCTGTTCTCCAACCTCTTCCCCAGCTTCATTACCCTTCTCTGGACTCTCTCCAGAGCGTCAACACCCTTCTTGTGGTGAGAGCCCCACAACTGACCCCAGGATTCGAGGTGCAGTCTCACCAGTGCCGATATAGTCCAGAATGGTGAGATTGAACAGGCTTCTCCCTGTTGTGGAACTGATTTGTATATAATGGGTACGTTGACCCCGGAGCACTGAGAAAGTTCTATCTTGGTTCAGTTACTGTAGGTCATATGGAAGTAGTGGTCTGTCTGCACTGGAGGAGGAAATTCTAGGAGTTCTAAGCTGAAACTGGCTGAACTGTCGTAGACCTGGCAGCAGGATGAGTGAAGGATCTTAGAATTTAAGCTAGGAGAGAAAGAGTGGTGTTGCTCTACACCTGTGGCTCCATCTGAGAAAATATGATGGAGACAACTTGGTGAAAATCTATTTTACCACAAATTTCTTGATTCAAAAAACCCCAAATATTAAAAGTAGGAGAAGAGCATATTGACAGCAGTCTGCTTTGTGTCAAAAACCAATATAAAATTAAATAATATTTTACTGCGAAATGGTATTTGTTGTAGCTGATTGTTGCAAGACTCCATCTTTATTGTCTTTGCACCTAGAGCTGCTGCACGTGGGCATAATTTCAAAAGAATTTATCTGGATTTCTGCTTTCTTGTATCTTCTAAGAGGTCGGTGTATGAAGTCAGGATTCCTGCTGTTGCTTGGCTGTTGATAATAGATCCTGGGTGCTACGCTGTGACCGCTTGCCGTTCATTCAGGGTAATTAATGAAGAGGAAATCTCGCTGTAGAGTATGCGGATTGAATCAAGCAAAAAAAAAAATCCAAGAAAGGAGCATTGTGTAGTGATCACATTAGGAGGTAAATGTTGGTCCAAAGAAAAGCTCAGCAGGTGAAAGAAAAGAAGATGCTCAAGCTGTTANGGTTGTTGGGCACTGGCAGAGGCTGCCCAGGGAGGGGGTTGACTCGCCTTCTCTGGAGGTGTTTAAGGCACGGGTGGATGAGGTGCTGAGGGACGTGGTTTAGAGGTTGATGGGAATGGTTGGACTCAGTGATCCAGTGGGTCTCTTCCAACCTGGTGATTCTATGGTTCTGCTCCAAGGCCTGTAAACATCCCAAATTGTTTATGGTAAAGTGGAGAATTTGGAAATTTCCCTCTGTTCTCTCATTCCAAACTTATAACACGAGAAATGATCCTGTGGGTGAGATAATTATTAAAGACATTTTGCAGCAGAGAAAGATTTCACTTGTTTGTCAGGATTGAGTTTCTTTCACATAATGATTCTCCATCCCCTGGTCCTGTCACTACAGTAGTTGATAAAGAGCCCTTCTCCACCTTTCCTATAAGCCCCTTTAACTACTGGAAGGTTGCTATGAGATCTTACTGGAACCTTCCCTTCCCTAGGTTTGTTCTGCATTTGGCTGGTAATGCAGGGCTCCTTGGCCTAGTGATGGTTAAATTACTAGGAGATGACAAGTGTCCTTGGATGTTAGTTTGAAAAAGAGCAAGTGATGAATTCCTAGTTGTGAAACCAATTGAATTTCAAAAAGAGCTTGGTGGCTTTAGAGAAAATCCAGGTTAGTGTCTTTGGCAGGCTCTGCTTCTACAAAGGCACCCTGAAAAAAAGGAGAAGTCCCTAAAACAATTAATTACTTGGTAGGTATTCCTAGCAGGGATTGTCTCTTTATTTGCTGAGAAGGCATAATGGGAAAATGATTCTTGACTGAGGTTTGAAGGCAGTGCGACAATATAAATAAAATATTAACAGTTCTGCACAAAAGGAGTGACAATATCGTCATAAACCTTGTACGCAATAATTTATTCAGTAACTTAACCCTTTTTTCACAAAGGATGGAATGATGGCGTTGTCTTTTGTGTGAAGAAATATCATGATATGGTCTAAAATTACATATAAATAATCTTTGGCTGGGTGTTTATTTATTATTAATCCAGTGGTTAGGTTTGCACCACGTGAAACAGCGTGAGCTGGTTCAAATGCCCAGATGGGAAATCAGTCCTGCCCTGAGAAGCTGGCAATTTAGACCTTAGCAGAAAAATCACCTGCAGATTGTAGAGCCTCCTGGAACGATAACACACTTCAAACCTCTGGGGGGAACCTGCTGCCGTGGGTGGCCTTTGCGGAGGAAGAGGGAAGGTTCCAGATGAGAGATGATGTGGCTGCGTGGTGGAAGTTATTTCAGTCCTGTGAGGTTAGCGCGTGCGTGGTAAAGGAAAAGGGATTTTTATTTGTGTTTTAACCACCTTGAATGGTCAAATTCTTGTAAAGAATATTGAAAGTTCTTGAAAGTGGATCTAGAGGATGGGATAGCAGCCTTGAAATATGCTTTATAAAAAGGTGTTGGTATGGAGCACACGTTGTGGAGGGAGAAAGAAAGGTTGCAGCGGAAGAAAACACCAAGTCTTTTCTTCTCTTCCAGCTAACTGTAACTTCTAAGGTACCACTCCTTTTCAGCAGCTGGTAAAACTACTTCTCTACACAGAATTTTGAAAGAGCTTTAGAAAATTTGAAGGTGAAAGACGTTATAAAAGAAAGAAGATTGTTCATATGATTATTTATTTCTTATGTTCCTTGTTCAGAATTATCTTCCGGAGTTTTTTATTTCCCACAGTGACTTTCAGTCTCAAACGAACCCTTCCTTTTTTCTGCTTAGACCGAGACAGGACTGAGAGCTGTTCTGGCTTGGAAAGTGCTTACAAGCTCACTAGGAGAATTACTATAGCACTGAAATGTGCTATAATGAGTGGGGAAAGTCAACAAATTAAGGACTACTTGATTTCCCTTGCGAATTCTACCATCATTTATGTGAGGTGTAATTAATCCATTGTTGAAAATCTATTCAGTGGAACAAGTAAATCTTGTATTACACTGCTTTCTGTAGGGTAAGGGAATCTCTGCTTCGTGCAGGGGTTTGTTTTGTTTTTCTGAGAATCAAAGGATACTCCCGAGTTTATTGAGTATTCTTCATACAGGGAAAGTAACATTCATAGTGGTAACAATAACCAATAATGTATTTTGTGTATAAATATATTTATCAGCATTCTTCCTAGAATTTCCAAAAAGGCTTGGTAAACAGATTCATACGTTTATATCCTGTGTTCTGAGGTAGAGCTGCTCTTTGGCTCAGCCTCGTCGCTAAGTTTTGCTCTGTAGATGGGCAAACAGCTCAGCTGCCTGGCAGGGAGGGTGGAGAAAGAGTGTTTATAAGTTACTGGCTGAGCTTTTGCCCCTGCTTATCACTTATGTGCCCTGTGGTTTTCTTACTGCTTGAGATACAGGGAAGCCCTGCTGAGTGATGCCGGTGGGTAGGGAGGCTACACTGCCTGATTTTGCCTGCTGAGCAAGAACAGCGTTTTCTGTCCTCCCTCTACTGGGAGATTTCTTTTGCTTGCTGGAAGGCTGAGCAGGTAGCAGCACTTGCCTATATGAGGTTTCTCCCTATAAAGGAGTTTTCTGTCTATGTGAGAGCAAAAGGCAGAGGAATGTTTCTAATAAGGGGGTACCTGTGCTCACATGCATGCAAGTGTGTCTGTTTAGCCATGAAGTGCCATTATACATGTGAATCTCATTTATTCAGAAATTGTTTTTCAGATTATATCATAGAATACATGTTTCTTATAATTTACCTTTTCTTCGAGCTTTCTCTCCAACCACAGGCACTAAGAAAAACCAAAACAGTAATAATAACATCCCTAAGGATTCTCTTCTGAGAGGAGAGTAGACAGTACTCGATCACAATGAATTGACCTGGATTGTAGCTGGCTGACTTGTTAGTTCTTGCATATCAAAACTAGTCTCAGCCTTGTTGTTTCTTCCGTACTCAGGTTTTAAGGTCTTAAGGGGAGCCTGGACTTATTGTTGGTGTTTGGAGGATTAGACAAAGGTACAAAACTGTAGGAAATGAGTTTTGTTTATGGGAGGTGGAAACTGAGATCATCCTGTGGTCACTCAAGTTCAGATGCTGCGGCTTTAATTGAAATAAATCAGGGTGTTCAAATATAATAGCAGTGAAAGTCAGAAATGATATGTAAAGAGAGAAAGAAACAAAACATTGCTGATAAAAGAAGAAAAAAGATGAGGAAAGGAGAAAAAAAAATTCTGTGCTGTAAAATCCAATTTAAAACAAAAATAATACCTGAAACCTTTGCATCAAATACATGTAAATGAAACTTCTGTCAGTAATATCATAATTACATGGTGTAGGTGGTGCAGAAAGGAATTTTTCTGCACCTGTTTCTATTTATCCTCTGCTCTGGATGCACTAGAGAAATCCCTTCAAAGGATCACTTCAGTTCATATACAGCACATACATATTTTGTTGCTGTATGCTCCAGACTGTATCAATAACCATGTACCTCAATAAAAATATGTCTTCAGAGAATTGCTCAGTCCCCACCATCTACTTCCTCAGAAGGGTTTATTTCCCTCTTAACTCTTCTCCTATTTTACTTGGTAGTTTATGGGCTGCTAGAAAGATGATGCCTAAGCTGTTTCCTTCTTATAGTTCAGCCATTCTGATTGAAAGTGCCTGGAAAAATGTAGGTGAGCAGAACAGTCATCTGCTCGTATACGAACTTGCCAAAACAGACTTAGTACAACTCCAGTCAAGAGCAGTGGAAGTTTAGATAGTGAGATTCATAGGGGAAAAATGAAATCCTTAGACGCCTTGGAAATCCTGTCAGAGAGCTGATGTTTCCAAGAGCACCCTGCACCAAACTCAAGTCTGGCGTACAGTTTTCTTCAAGTTATTCTTAAACCAAAGTTGTCGGATAAACTACTGTATTCTTGTAATGCTCGGGATTTTCTGTAGTGGAGTGTGTGTCAGTTTTCATGGGCCAAATGAGCCTTACAGTCAAAGCCAAGAATATTACACATTGGACACTAAAACAAGATTGAAGGGAGTGTAGGGCAGAATTCTTTACCTACTTAGCTCCATGGTAACCAACCATCATTACATGCCTTTCCACATCTTTAGATTCATAGAATCATAGGATAA
>WAAB01019164.1:7464-110158 GCA_013389865.1 Piaya cayana
TTTTTTTTTTTTTTTTTTTTTTCCAGTCTGCTGGCAAGCCGGCCCTGTCTGCAGAATGCAACATAGGAAATGCTTGTAAAGAAAACGTGAAGTAATGTTGCTCATCTTTGGAGCCTTCTTTGTTCTGGAAGTGTGGGGAAGTGAAGGAAGAAGTCACCACTGGCTGACCTGAACTACTCCTAATGCTGATGTAAGGATCCCCTGGTGGTACACACTCTGGCTCAGCTTGGGCTGGAACTTTGCTGTTGCAAGTTCTAATGCCCAGGCTGAAGCATTGTTGTGTGTTTCCATACTACTTCTCTTTAACATAAGGTTGCAGTTAGCATTTCATATCTTGGTTCAGGAGGAAAATCTTTACTTCCTTAGCTGATGAACTTTAAACTGAATGACAGTCACTACCTTTTTCCTCTTGCTCATTTCCTTCTCATTGTCACTCTCTCTTTCCTTTTTGCTCTTTCTTCTTTCCTCCAGCCTTTAGCCTCTACGCTGTCTCCCTTTCTGCACCTTCTTAGCTGGTGACACTGCTGACCAAGACTTCACTGTCTGCCCTGTGTGGTAGTTCCTTGCATGCCTGCTGCTCCCTGATTTCTTTATGGATGACCCTTGCCCCTCTTGACCACAGGGTCTGCTGAAGGCAAAGACTGTTTGGAGGTCTCCCTAGAGCCTAAGGTACCAGCTCAATTGCCTTTGCAACTGATATGGGTAACAGGGAGGTTTACATTTACTCTCTTGATCAGGGAGGAGAAACACAGCCTGAGTAGTGATACATTCAGATGACTTAGATGTTAAAGTAGCAGACTTTTTTTTTTCTCACTCTTGAATGGATTAGGAAACTTAGATTAATTTTGTGATTCAAAGACAGTTTTGGTTGCAGGAGTGTTTTCAGGTAGTACAAAGAAATCAAAAGGAAAATTCATCTAAATTTAACAGCCTTCAATTTCTTCAGCTTATTCTCACTTCAAAGTAAGTCAAGCTGCCACAAAATTTGTGTGAAAGAAGTGAATCAGAAAGGTGCAATTTTTGTAATTGCTTTTAAAGCAACCTTTTTTTGAGGGGTGACTGGAGTGGGTGGGGAACTGCTGGTTCCTTCTCAGAATCTGAACAAGTATTGTGAAAGACTTAGGCTTCATTCTATAATGAATATGTGTGTGTATATATATGTGTGTGTGCGCGTGCGCATGAATATTTAAATATTCCTCTCTATAACGAATATACCATTAACATAGGATTAATGTCATATATCAAGATGTTCATTTTTAAGAGATACTGTTTGACTTCTCCTCCCCTGCTGTCCCTCCAACGTCTTTCCTTTCTGACCTGAAAGTATGTTTTGGTTTTTCTCTGAAAAGTATGGCTGTACTCGCATTATCAGGTTTCTCAAATATGCTTTCAGTGTAGATTTTCTTGTGTTTTACTCAGGTTTTTAAAGGGTAGCACTGGCACTTTTCAGTATAGCTTGTCCTGCAAAGTCATATTTGTTAGGCAAACAGTAAAGACAGTTGGATTCATGCACATGTGAGCTTTTACAGATTATTCTTTTGTATGGGCAGAGAAGAGGGTTTCATGTTTTACCTGAATTATTTTAAAATTCCATAACCCGTTTCTTGTAAATATGATTGGAGGATGAATGTTATTTGTTATGGAGACCTGAAGTATTTATAAAATCCAGCAAAAGAGACACATTATTATTTATACTGTGTGCAGTTCTGGGCCCCTCAGCACAAGAAGGATGTTGACGCTCTGGAGAGTGTCCAGAGAAGAGCAACAAAACTGGTGAAGGGGCTCGAGAACAGGCCTTATGAGGAGCGGCTGAGAGAGCTGGGGCTGTTTAGCCTGGAGAAGAGGAGGCTGAGGGGAGACCTCATTACTCTCTACAAATACCTGAAGGGAGGTTGTAGAGAGGAGGGAGCTGGCCTCTTCTCCCAGGTGTCAGGGGACAGGACAAGGGGGAATGGCCTCAAGCTCCGCCAGGGGAGGTTTAGGTTGGAGATTAGGAAGAAGTTTTTTACGGAAAGGGTCATTAGGCACTGGAATATGCTGCCCAGGGAGGTGGTTGATTCGCCTTCCCTGGAGGTGTTTAAGTTACGGGTGGACGGGGTCCTGAGGGACATGGTTTAGTGTTTGTGGGAGTGGTTGGACTCGATGATCCAGTGGGTCTCTTCCAACCCGGTGATTCTGTGATTCTGTGATTCTGTGATTTCTTAGTTCTAAGAAACTGGAAGAAATGAGAAACCCAAGTAAAGAAACAGAAGAAACTCCTCTTCACTATGGAGAACAAAGGAAGTATTTCAACAAGGGAACAAAATAAAAGTTATATTTGAGAAGGAATACCAAAACATCACTCAAAGCCTATACAGGACAAAATACTGCTAAAGAGGAAGACTTTGGTCTATGGTGATCTGTACAGTTTGGTTAGTTTAGTTCAAACAAACCATGTTTTATTTGGGCCACATTGGTGGTGATTGGTCTGGAAATAAAGACCGTGTGCTGTGCTTGTCCTGAGGTATTGTGAATGCTCACATGTTAAGAAGTAGTGCAACAGGAGCTGCCTAGAAAGCAAGACAGCTGGTGTTGAGGATTCATACCTCCACACTGTATGTGCTTCAGGGGATTTTACTCTGAAAAAGCTGTAGTCTGGTGTTGTAAACCAAAATAGCCTGTAAGTTGTAGTTCTCCAGGAGACCATCTGGCTTGATTTCAACCAAAGGCAATCAGACTTATAAATGGTGGTGGTTTATTAATTTCTGTATATGAATTATAGTTTCAGAATAGAAACCTCCTTGAGATAGTGGGTGAAAATATATTAAGGTCAAAACTTAGGAAAAAGGTTCAAGTATTTAAGAAGGGAATAATTAACCATTAGAAAAGCTGCAATTCTCTATGTAATTTCCAAGGAAGAGTTTATCTTTTAGAAAATCCATTCAGATAGACAAGTTGAAAGTGAGCAATGTATGGGATGAAGATCAACTGTCTGACTGCTGTACAGGACTTGAAAGTGAATATTCCTGGGTCCATTTCTCATTTCACATTGTGCCTGTGTCCTGTAAGAACCTTCACTACACCTGACCCATTGACCCCTCACCTGAATTCTTCTGGCTCCGCTGATAATTTTTTGTGTGTCTCCTGTTCCCCCTTGCTATTTCTTATTTAAGCGGGGCAGCATTAAATATGGCTGTGTTATGCCTTTAATTAATGAATATCATCAGGTTTCTTGAATTCTTCTTACCGATAGTGCTATATTAATGTGAAATGTCTGACTGTTAGTGAGCACAGTTCTATTCGCATGCATCCTGGAATCTTTTAATGCTCTTTTCAGTTTCTTTGTATCTTTAAAAGGCTTTCTACTTTTTAAAAGGTTTCTAGTGGTTTGGAAGACAGCTTCTGTATCAACCTACTCAGATGAAAATACCCTCTATACACCTTGTGATTTTTTTTATTGTCAGACATCCTTGCTTGTTTTTTTTCTTCCTCTCTTCTCTTGCCTGTTCATTTGTCTGGGTACCCTTAGCAACATCTTCTGCTAATGGAAGAATAGCAGTGCTTTCTGTAGTCTCAGTGAGATTGAACCAGAAACAGAATTTACTTGACAAAACATTTCAGTTTTCAGTCCCACCGTTCCTTCTATTATCCTGAACATTTAATATTCTGCATCAGGGAAATCTACAGGTTCTTAATTTATCTTGTTTTTTTAATAGTTATTGCCACATTACCTGGAATTAAGTGGAAAAGTAGTTAACTGTGCATACTAGAATCTCTGTCTCTGGATTGGGTGAAGTAAGTCTTCCCCTTTGTATTTTGTATAATTGTATGTTATGGATTGTAATCTCCAGAAAAAAATCACTTTGCAGAGTTCCTCTATATAGACAAAAGGGTCACACAGTGGAAATCCACTGTTCTATCATTTTATTCCTGAGGAATTCTCTGTAAGAATTGCAGTCTATGTTTGCATCAACTCCCTCAATTCTGGAGGCCAGGGGGTGCTATAGCTATATGCCTTATAATCTATGCAGGTTTAGCAGTCGATACAGGGGGCTCATGAAACCCATTGTATTTTTTATTTTCTTGCTGTTCTGAATTCTGAGTATTTAATTTCTTAAAGAAACTATTTTAATGGAATAAGAAGTGTGAATGTCTGAATGCCCTGATTTGGCTCTAGGTAGGTCCTTGGATTTCTAGTACAGTGTGTATGTATACACATCTTACCTGAGTGAAGGAAAGGATAAATGGGGTTCACACCTAACAGTTCAGCCTCAGGAAATAACAAAGCTTATATTGATAATATGATTTCTTTTATTAAGTGAAGGAAGAACTTGCAGCACGGAATTAAATCGAAGAAAAATAGTTTACATCCTGGGTAAACCACACGTATATAAATAAGTATAAATAAAAATAAATATATATATACACACATTTATGTGTATTTTCACAGTGGACGGATTTTGAAAAAAAAATTCCTTAATCTTCTTATTTGAAGATAAATTTTATTATACTTAAATATTAGGCAAGACTAAATTTTTTGCATTACATGTCCTCAAAGGCAGTTTAGTTAATCAAACACTTGATATTCCTTGTCTCCTGCTCTAGTCATTCAGATGTGTGGAAGCAGCAAGGAAGTGTATGTGTATGATAAGGTTTTCACAAAATGATAATATAGTGAGCATGAATGTTCATAGAGCCAGTGTGCAAAGGAGACATCAGTAAATTGGCACAGAGCATAACGTATTTATCCTGTGTTCAGATATCCTGTGTTCAGTTCAGAGCATAATGTATTTATCCTGTGTTCAGTTCTGGGCCCCTCACCAGAAGGAGGGTGTTGAGGCTCTGAAGGGAGTCCAGAGAAGAGCACCGAGGCTGGTGAAGGGGCTGGAGAACAAGAGGAGTGTCTGAGAGAGCTGGGGTTGTTGGGCCTGGAGAAGAGGAGGCTGAGGGGGGACCTCGTTGCTCTCTATAACTCCCTGAAAGGAGGTTGTGGAGAGGAGGGAGCTGGGCTCTTCTTCCAAGTGATAGGGGACAGGACAAGAGGGAATGGCCTCAAGCTCCACCAGGGGAGGTTTAGGCTGGGCATTAGGAAAACATTTTTTTCACAGAAACGGTCACTGGGCACTGGAACAGGCTGCCCAGGGAGCAGGTTAAGTCACCTTCCCTGGAGGTGTTTAAGGGATGGCTGGATGAGGTGCTAAGGGACATGGGTTATTGATTGATAGGAATGGTTGGACTTGATGATCCGATGGGTCTCTTCCAACCTGCTGATTCTATGATTCTATAATTCTATATTTGTTTTCATTTGCATTTTAGAGTTTCTGCTTAACTAATAGCTGACTAGACAGATGGTTTGCATGTAGTAAGCCTTAGGCCAAGTTTTTCAACACCACATTGTTTGCCCAGAAGTAGTTATTTAGGACTGCACAAATCCACTAGGTTTTAACTACCTTTTAAAATCATAATTTCTGATTATCTGTTCTATAATGTATAATGTCCACTCATTTTGCATATATACAGCTGTGCACATATGTATATATTTGCACAGAGATTTTTGCAACGTCTTTGGTGGTTTCCAAGGGATCTCGACACACTTGCATGTCATTCACATACATTTGAAAATAATTTCAGATGTGGAAGGGGTCTGGGGTTGACTTTATATTTTAAAAATAATAAAAATAAACCCTAGTTTCTAATAAGAATATCATTTCACATACTGAAATTCATTTACCTGTTTTAAAATGAATGGACTACCACCAAAAAGGCTTTGAGCTCAGTACATTGATATTGACGTTTAATGAAAATAAGACAGTGGTTTCACAGCATGAAGAGCATGTTAGTGATGTTGACTTGAAATATTCCTGCACTCCTGCCAGCTATTCTCAGGGAATTACTGTGTTATCTCTTTAGTAGAACAGGCTCCACTGCCTGTACAGTTCAGCTCCACTGTAATCCAGATCAGGGAACTGATCTAAAAAAAACTGAGTTAGTGTGTGTATGTGTTGGTTTTTTAATCTTGGATCAGAAAACCGTGCAATCCACCAACAGCTCTTCTAGTCTCACTAACGTCGTTCAGGAAGGAGCTACCAAAAAAGGAAGATCAAGAACCCTGTAATTCAGAAAATAAGCATTATGAAAAGGAATCACATTGTCAAAATCCCACCTCGTGCTCTGCGTCAGACACGCAACTAAATGTGCCTTTGAATACAGTAGATCTCTCTGTGCATTGGAAGGTGCCATTGTAGATTTAAAATAGCAGGAAGGATATGATTGATGTTATTGGTGGATTTACAAGTCTAAACGCATATGTTTTCTTCACTTAACAGTTCGGTTTTAGTTTTCTTGTTTCTTCTTTATACTTCTAAAAGGAAAAACGAAGATATAATACCTCTGTGAGTAGTAGCCTAGGCTAATGACTGTACCAATAACTGGAGAAGTAGTTATGGAGGGTTTCTGACATGAAACCATTATCTAAGATTAGGGATATTCTATCTATGGATCTGTGTAGAAATTATTTGTCTGTTTTTTCTTCTGGTCATATTGGCATGACAGGGGTTTCTAGTGTGCAAACACTGACTTGTGATGACTGCATGTCCTTTTCCTGGGAAGGTAATCAGTATTAGCTAAATTCAGTGCCCTAATCTAACTGCCTTTAATCTGAATTCAGACTAAATCACTACTTCTAAAGCCTCTGTTAGACAAAATATGTTTTTTCTTATATGTAAATTCATTTTTCATTGAAGGGTCAACTTAAAATTACCACCAGAGTATGTTTGTCATTGGTTACTGTATGTATATGAACACAGTATAAATGCAATACTTTCCTAGAGAGCTGAACACCATCATTAACATCATCTGGGTATCTTACTGTTTTGGAGGTAGTTGTGTTTTTTTGGTTTTTGGTCTTCTTTTTTTTTGTCTTGATTTAACCCAGGAAGAGAAGAGGGAAACTAGGCAGACTACTTAAAAATGGATTCTTGGTGTCACAGGTTTTTTTATAACTGCAAGTCAAGAGGAAGTTTTGAAGAAAGTTTTAGAGAAATAGTGTGTTGATTGTGGTTATTCTGTGAAAATTTCTTGCCACTTTCTTTCCATTTATTTTTGAAATGCTGTTTTGTATGAGAATAAGGAAAGACTTTTTTTTTGTGTCATCTAAATTGATATTTAATGCCAGATATCACAACACTCCTTAGTGTGTCAGACAATATCCATTGGTATATGTTCTAGCACATTGCCTGAGAAGTGATGTGTTTTATCTCTTGTCACTATTCTCTCAGCTGTGAAACTGTATTTTAGGAAATCAAAAGCAAAGTATCCATAGACACTTATACTTGATGCTTTCAGACTAACAAGAAGGATGCCTTTAATGACTTTTTCAGTGGTATGTTCACCAAGCAGAAAATACTGCAAAATTGGGAAGAACTTCTATTTCATTCTTCAGCTTTATTGTGTATGCATGTTGTATGATAAAAATGTAATTACATAATTGCATGATATTTCTTATAAAATCTCCTCTTCAGGCACAAAATACAAGATATGTAGAATTATATAATAGTTAGGGTTGGAAAGGACCTTAAAGATCATCTAGTTCCACCACCCTGCCATAGTCAGGGACATCCCATGGTCAGGTCCAGCCCTGTTCAGTGTCTTTATCAATGACCTGGATGAAGGCATCGAGTGCACCCTTAGCAAGTTTGCAGATGACACTAAGCTGGGTGGAAGTACAGGGTTGGGAGGCTCTGCAAAGGGATCTGAAGAGGCTGGACCACTGGGTTGAGTCCAATGGCATGAGGTTTAACAAGGCCAAATGCCGGGTCCTGCACTTGGGGCACAACAACNNNNCAGGTCCAGGGAGGTTATTCTCCCTCTGTACTCGGCACTGGTGAGACCACACTTTGAATACTGTGTTCAGTTCTAGGCCCCTCACCATAAGAAGGATGCTGAGGCTCTGGAGCGAGTCCAGAGAAGAGCAACAAAGATGGAACAAGGGGCTGGAGAACAAGCCTTATGAGGAATGGCTGAGAGAGCTGGGGTTGTTTAGCCTGGAGAAGAGGAGGCTGAGAGGAGACCTCATTGCTCTCTACAAATACCTGAAAGGAAGTTGTAGAGAGGAGGATACTGGCCTCTTCTCCCAAGTGACAGGGGACAGGACGAGGGGGAATGACCTCAAGCTCTACCAGGGGAGATTAAGGCTGGACATTAGGAAAAAATTTTTCACAGAAAGGATCATTGTGCACTGTCAGAGGCTGCCCAGGGAGGTGGTTGATTCACCATCCCTGGAGGTGTTTAAGGCAAGGGTGGATGAGGCGCTGAGGGGCATGATTTAGCATTTGATGGGAATGGTTGGACTTGATGATCCAGTGGGTCTCTTCCAAAGTGGTTATTCTATGATTCTATGATCCCAGATACCAGTAGATCAGGCTGCCCAAGGCCCCATTCAACCTTGCCTTGAACACCTCCAAGGGTGGGGCAGCCACAACTTCCCTGGGCAACCTGTTCAAGTGCCTCCCCCCTCTCATGATGGAGAATTTCCTCCTTATGTGTAGTCTAAATCTGCCCCTCTCCATGTTATACCCTTTCCCCCTCATCATGTCACCACAAGCGTTTATGAACAGTCTCTCTCCAGCTTTCTTACAAGCCCCTTTCAGGTACTGGAAGGTCACTATAAGGTCTCCTCTGAGCCTTCTCTTCTCCTGAGAGAGAACAAACTGAACAAACACAACTCTCTCAGCCTCTGATCATCTTTGTAGCCCTCCTCTGGACCTGTTCCAACAGTTTCATATCCTTCTTATGTTGAGGATTCCAGAACTGGACACAGGACTCCAGGTGAGGTCTCAGAAGAGCAGATAGAGGGGCAGAATCAGTTCCCTTGACCTGCTGGCCAAACTTCTTTTGATGCAGCCCAGGACACAATTGGCCTTCTGGGCTGTGAGTGCACATTGCTGCTTATACCAAGCTTCTCATCGACCAGCAACCCCAAGTCCTTTGCAGGGCAGCTCTCGATCACATCATCCCCCACCTTGTACTGAAATCAGAGATTGCCCTGATCCAGGTGTAGGACTTTGCACTTGGCCTTGTTGAACCACATGAGGTTCTCACAGGCCCACTTCTCCAGCTTCTTTAGGTCCCTCTGGATGACATCCCATCCTTCTAGTGCAGCAACTACACCACTCATCTTGGTGCCATCTGCAAACTTGCTGAGGGTGCACTCAATCTTGCTGTCAATATCATTGATGAAGATATTAAACAGCACTGGTTTCAGTACGGACCCCTGAGGAACACCACTTGTCGTTGATCTCCATCTTGACTTTGAGACATTGACCACTACTCTTTGAATACGACCTTCCAACCAGTTTCCTATCCACCATACTGTCCACCCATGTAACTGATCATAAACTATTCCATGTTTCATCATCATTGTGTAATGATAGCAATGGTTGGACTCGATGATCCTGGGGGTCTTTTCCAACCTAGTGATTCTGTGCGATTCTGTATAGTAAAGTCCTTATTTCAAATGTTTATACAAAAATATTATGGAGATTGCATTAAGTTTATTCATTTTAAAAGTATTTTGGTATCATTGTTTATTAATTTTTGTAAGTATTTGGTATTTTAATATAAAACACCATTTCAAAATCACTGAGGTCAAAAGGCTATGTTAGAAGTCAGGTTGGATAAAAATATAATTAGAAATTAGATAATTAGGAGATCTTTTTCTTAGGACTTAGCATCATAAAGCACTTTAAATATTTGTATCTAAACCTGAGGCACAATTGGCAGTTTTAAGTTTTCACTTTCTCTTTAAATCAGACATATTTTCATAGGTTAAGAATCTGAAGGTGAAGATGTCTACAGAAGGGCAATGAAGCTGATGAAAGTCTGGAGAACAAGTCTGGTGAGGTGAGGCTGAGGCAATTGGGATTGTTTAGTCTGCAGAATAGAAGGTTGAGGGGAGACGTTATTGGTCTCTACAGCTACCTTATATGAGGTTGAGGTGAGTTGGGTGTTGGTCTCTCTTCCCAAATGACAGGCAATAGGACAAGAGGAAAAGGCCTCAAGTTGCATTCAGGGGAGGTTTAGATTGTATATTAGGAAAAAACTCTTTACTGAGAGTGTTCAAATACCGGAACAGGCTGCCCATCGAAGCGGTGCAGTCGCCATTCCTGGAGGTGTTCCAAAAAACATGTAGACATGGCACTTCAGGACAGGGTTTAGCAGGCATGGTGTTGTTGGATGATTGGACTTGATGACCTTAGTGGTCTTTTACAACCTTAATGATTCCATGTTTCCGGAAATAGTTTAGATATGATTAAAAAAACCTTTACCTGTGTTTCAATATTGATTTATTATATAGGCAGGATAGCTGAAAACAATAAGTATATGGAAATGGAAATGACAAAACAACAGTGAAATTAAAACCTAAAATTGAGCATACTTAAATTAGGATGATGAAACTGTTATTCTTGAGATTCCAAACCCAGTATTTTTATAATCTTTCACATTGTAAATACTTCAGTTTTATACTGGCAAAGACAGTATCTGTTATTTGAAAAGAGAAATGGTGAGTGGCTGATTACAGTCTGACGTCAGTTATATTCTAAGCTTTTGATCACATTTTGAAGGAAAGAGGGTTTAAAAAGGAGGTGGTAAAGAGAAAATTAATTAAAATGAAACACTGATATACCAAAAGTGGATTGTTCCACAGTAATCTGATAACAGATTTTCCAGACAAAGAAAACTGAGTCAATTTGATCATCAGTTGAAGCATATGGGGGGAAATTACAGGAAAAAGTATTAACTAAATTAGAGAAGATTAAACTCCCTGAATCATAAGGTCTGTAGTAACTGAACTGTACAATTTATTGAATATAAAACTTGAAGGTTGTATATTGAAAGATAGCTTACTTAGCAAGAAACACTATCAGTTGCCCCTATAAACTGAGATCTCCCTGGCTGAAAGACACTAAAGTAGTACCGTTCAGCTTGTGTGTATTTAGGTATGTTTTGATGTGTGTGGGGATACTTCACAATATTAACTGTTAATCACATGGTTCTGAACTGGTTCCATTAAGTCAGCTGTAAACAAAGCAAGCTGCTCTGATGCTTCAGTGGATATTTCAGAATTCAAAAATGATAGACATACTGGTACTGGTCCAGTAGAGGCCCACAAAGATGATTAAGGCACTGAAGCATCTAAGGGGCAGAAAGAGCTGAGACTGTCCAGCATGGAGGAGAGAATTTTTAGAGAGATCTTACCAATATTTATAAATACCTGATGGGAGGGAGAAAGGAAGGACACAGACTCTTCTCAGTGATGCTTAATGTCAGGATAAAATGGGCTTGAACTGGAACATGGAAAATTCTACATAAACAAAGGAAAATAGGTTTGTTTGGTTTTTTTACTGCAAAGGTGATTAGATGCTGGAACAGGCTGCCCAGAGAGGTTATGGAGTCTCCATCTGTGGAGATACTAAAAATCAAACTGAGCACAGGCCTAAGCAACTTGCACTGGCTGATCCTGTTGGAGCAGGATGATTGGACTAAGCAATCTTGATAGGTCCCTTCCGATGTCAGTGATTCTTGTATGTATATAGGAAAATATCTATGCAGTTTTATAAGGTTCAGTATTATATTTCATGTAATCCTAGTTAGCATTATTCAAGTCACATGTGCTAGAAAATTGGTTTGAACTAGGAGATGAGCAAAAAAAATGTATAAACTGTAATTTGAAAGGAAGAGGTCTGGAAGAGGTACGAGGGGTATGACAGAAGTCTGAGAGTCAAGGACTGTAATCATCAGGTAATGGATGACACTATTTAAGCCAAAACGCAGTGCTAAAATAACTGACCTGAAAGTTGATATGAAAGTAGATGATGTTCTTAAAACATGCAGAATGAGATTTGAGAATAATTTTCTTCTTGGTTTTTATCAACTAAAATCTCTCTATCTAATTTGGCCAAACTGAAGGCAGAATTTCACAGAGAAGCTAAAGACTTCCCTGACATGCAGGTCAGGTTCTGTGTTTTTGATCTCTACTTCAAAGTATAGAAGTATGTGAGATGGTCAGCAAAGGGACAATGAATTTTTTAATGCAGGTGAAATTATATACTTTCCTTAGCACTGTCCTTGGGAACATTATGTATTATCCATGGAAAAAAATAGCCTGTGTACAGCACAGAAAAATCATTGCAATAAATTTGAGCCCAAAGTGTTATAAGAAGCTGAAAATGAAAGAAGAACAGTTGCACAAGCTTAATTACTGGCAGTGTCACTAGACTTCCTAGAAAGCAGTCCTATAATGTATCTTGAATCAAATCATATTGTTCTGTTATAACTGGGTGCATCAATGCATGAACTGGTAAGAATTGCAGTATGCAGCAGGATAGAGCTACTTAATTTGTATCACTGCTGTTTAGAGCACTGAAGGAAAATGATCAAGTTTGTTAGAAGGATTTTTTTTTAAACTTAATTGCTTGTGCTTGACAGGGTTTGCATGAATAGATATGGATTTAAAGTTGTTTTCTACACATGATAATATTTGCATGTTAATTCTCCAAGATATTGTGCTGAATCTATGGTCCATCCTGGTGCTCTCTAATCAAGTGCTGCTGAAAAGAAAAAGGCACTTTTACCCTCTTTCCCCTTTCTCTTTTCCTACTGAGACTACGCAGTATCTGGAAAGACCTCTGTTATTTGCATGTGATTGACAGCACAGTCTAAATAGGGCACACAGCAGCAATCAGAGACCTATGACATAAGACCTATTTAATAGATAAAAGATGTGTTGTGGCACCTTATTTCCACACATGTGCTGGAAACCCTGTTTCTGGCATTGAGAGATGGTTATAATCCTGGAAATACTCAAGGCATGATGATAACAATGCACTTCTTCCCACTAGCCCAACTCGGTTGCTAGCAGGAGGAAAGGTAAGAAGCATGCAAGAGGGAAAAGTAAGCACATGTGTTCCCTCTAATACTCTCCCTGCTTTCAATTATTTTAAGGATTTCCTGAACCAAATGGAGCTTTTGAGTATTTAGTGAATTTCAGTGGATTGATCTTCTAAATTCACTCTATCTCCCTTTGAATCCAAGTGAGCTTAACAGTATCTGGGAAGTCTTTTAACAATGAGCACTGTTATATAAAGAATTGCCTCTACTTGTTTTGAACCTGGCTCCTGATGTCTCTGTTTGATGCCCTGTTGTTCTTGTACTGCTGAAGAGTAAACAAAGCCCACTTTTATGATGTAGTTGACCTCTATCATACTCCCTCTAAGTTACCTGTTTTTCAAAGTGTAATCCTAGTTTAGTGCATCCTTCATCCCTCATACAAAGGGAACATTCTGTGTATATTCAAGACCTTCGGTCACCCTTGATTGTCATGAACTTTTTATGTCCTTCCATATCGTGCTCAGGAGGATGTGACCAAAACTGCACTAGTATTCAGGATACAGACAAACTATAGATTTATACGTAGATTTATGGCAGAGTTGTCTGAATTCCCAACATCTTATTTGCCTTTTTTGACTTAAGCTGAACACTGGATTGATGTTTTTATTGAACACCCATCGTGACTTGTGGTAATGGTCAGCTCAGTGTATGTTTGTGGCATCTGACGCATAAATTTAAGGTAATTTTTCCCTCATGTGCCTTCACCTTTACAAACTCTGAAGCTCATCTGTTGATTTGTGGCCAATCATACAGTTTAGTAAAGAGCTTCAGCAGTTCCTCATAGTTTTGTCCAGAAAACTTTGCAAATTGAAGTGGATTGTGTTAACTGTATCAAAGAATACTAAGAAGTGAATAAGGCCGGCCTTCTTTAGCAAAAGCTACATTGGATTTTTCCTGAATACATCACATTTATACTGATGTCTTTATTTTATTCTCATATGTTCTGTTTAATTAGTAGTACAACCTGCAGCTTCACAGTTTTACCCTGCAATCTTTTATAAAAGTTGCCATATTTGCCATTTGTTAATCATAACATCCAAAAATAGATTTGAGAGTGTATCACTTGTTATTATAATTCATTTATTTCATTCCAGAATTCCTTTAGATATCCTGATTGAATACCACCCAGTTGTGGCAACTCATTATTTATTCACTTTGTCAAATCTTTCTATAGTCTGCTTTACACTCACCTGGATTTCAGACAGGTCTTTTCCAGAGTCCCTCACAAAGCAAGTTCAAGTTTCCTTTAAAAACTCTCCAGTTACTCCTACATACTACTGCAAAGGATGTATCTTTTTGTTCTGTTGCTGGTTTTGTGCTCTTATCTTCAGCTGATCCTACAGATGCTTTAACAGGCTTCCGTTTCTGATGTGTTTCAAGAAAAACATAGTTTTAGTTTTGCTTCTTTGGTTGTTTCTCAAACGCTTCTTTTTTTGCCTGCCTTATTGTGTGCTTATGCTTAATTTCCTAAAGCTCATCAGCCTTTATTTTCTTCCTTTAGGTACAACTTCAGCTTTTGAAAATACTCCTTTGTGCTTCTAATCTACCGCCTCTTCCCTGCTGACTTCCCATTAGCTTTTCTCAAGCTTCCCCTAAGCAGCTCTGTGTTCCTTTGATGGTGTCTTCAAGTAGCCACTTCTAAGGATTTAATTCTCTCAGCTCCCTCTGTGGGTTTTTAATATGACTCTTTATTTTTATGTCCTTTTGAGGCTGAGGACAGTTGTGGGGGTTATTCAGAGTTTCAAATCTCTACAGAGACATTGAAACTAGGCATGTTATTGTAGCTGCTATAGAAGGGTTATTCCACTGTGTAAGATTTTTGAACCAAGGAATGCACTGTGTCTGCTATTGTGGACTATCCATTTGCTCCATGAAACAATCAAACCAAATTAATTCTTAGGGATACTCTCAGACATTTAACAAGAATGATATTTAAGAGCATGAAAAAGTAACTGTGGGTTTCCTAGCCACATTATGCCCCAAGCACTGCTCTGATTAACCATGGATACCTAGGCTTAGGAGGGATTTTTAAGACAAAAAAGAGGGATATTTTAAGAAACATCCCCCCCTTTATTTTCCCTGTACTTTTCTAACATACAGAGACAGCAAATGTCCACTCATCTTTTTGTGTGTTGCAGGGAAGTGATAACATGCTCTTCAGCACGGGTCTACTCACTCTGAAATGATCCCTTCTTTTCTTACATGTGTACTCTTAGAAACTTGTTGTTAGTAACATCATCCTATCACAGCATGGATGTCTGAGATTTTACTAGAGTTCACAAAAGGTTAGAATAATTTAGGAAGGAGAAGCAGCTGGCAAAGTGCCTGAAAGATAAAAGGAAATCTTACTACTTAAGCAAACAAGGTCAGAAGAACACTTACACTGAGAAAATGGAATTACATCACAAAAGCTAACTTGATTTGTATTTAACTTTTCTCACTCCTTTAATGAATCCAAATCCATTCAAAATAAGGAAATTAAAAAAAAATCAACTTCCTTTGATAAGCTTTAATAACCAAATAGTGACAGTGATCCTATCAAGTTTATTCCCAATATTACCAGTACTGTCTACAGTCTAGTAATCCTTCTGCTTCAATAGCTCCTTAAGCACAGTGACTGTCCTCTTTTTCATAACTCTTGTATGTCCCATATCAAAATAATTTGTCTAACCTTCTTTTTGAATTCTAGCTAGTTATACAACTAGCCATTCTGCACTGATAGATGCGAAGATGGTTGTAAAGCAATGCAAATAACGTGTGCATTCCTCATTTTAGAGTAATCTGTAGGACTCCCTGAGTAATGGGGAAGAATCCATGTGGGTTCATCTTGTGAGAATCTGAGGGATAATGGAAAGTTTGCTGTGTGCTGCTGGATGTCCTGAGGAGTTATCCCCTGGGAAGAGTATCAGTGATCTGTCCTTTTTGTCACTCCAGTCCCAACTCTTTGCTTTCATTTAAGCAATGCGGTGCCTTCCTGTTTTCCAGGGAGAATGCGTTAATTCTACTCTTACTCATTGCTTCCTTGCCGCCATTTTTTTTTTATTGTGAGCGAGGACCATACTACTGAATACATGGGAAAAAGTAACGTGGAAGACAGTGTTATCAGAAAGAGAAATTTAGGACAGAGACTGGGTAAGAGAACTGAAAGACTGCTTGGGCTAGCACAGACATTATAAAAGATGTCCAGACATCATGGTAGTGAATCTAAGAGGAAAAAAAAAAAGGTAAGGACAAATAAGTATGGATTTTGCAGGAGCTTTTGTGGGCTAGATCAATACTTTCAGTGGCAGGTGTTTGTGCTTCTGTACATGGTACGTTAACAGCTGAGCAGACCCCAGTTTGGATCTATGTCTGCTCTGTTGGATGTATAAAGGGAACACTTATGACTGGTTGCCATTTTGATCTTCTGCGCTCAAGGGTTCATACAGCTGTGTATTGTTATGCCCCTGATTTCACTTCTCTTAACTTAGCACTTGCCCTTGTTTAATTTTAATCATAGCGTTCAGCACTGTTTGCCAACACGAAGCAGTTATGTCTTCTGTCGTCTTGAATGTGAGAATGTCATTATGACCGTGGGTCACTTTGGGCTGCCTGTCACCTGTAGCTGTGGAAATGAGTTACTGTAATCAAGACTGGGTTTAGCTGGGCCCTCAGAAATTGAGTCTGCATTGAGGAATAGTCTTGCTTTTGTGGCATTGTTTCTGTCTTTTATGTTTGCGTACAAGTTTTGTTAAACTTCTTAGTTCCTAGTAATAACCATTGTAAATAGATTGCAGCTTTCAAAGGTTTCCAGCAGTATTTCTTTACACTTTCTTTAGAGAAGATTCTCTCTGGCAAATTACCCAGGACCCTAAGAATGGTGATTACAGGGGTATATCCACAAGACTGATTCTGTGGATGATACAGAGACTTTATGGCATGTTTATATCTGATTTGACATTTCTCTCATTTTATAAATTAATACCAAATTTGTACCATCATAGAATAGTTTGGGTTGGAAATGACCTTAAATATCAGCTAGTTCCAACCCCACCTGCCATGGGCAGGGGCATCCCACTAGATCAGGCTGCTCATATAGTCTTCCTAATTCTTGCCCATCCACTTAGCTTTTTAAAACTGTTATTCTGCGATGTGTTGTGTTGAAAAGCTGTAGAGCATTTCTAAGCTGATAATTCTTGTCCATACACTTGGCTTGTAAAAAGTGCTATTCTCTTATGTGTTTTCATGAGTGGATGTGGAATATTTCTCAACTACTTTTCTCACATATGTATGATACAGTTGTCCCATACCTTGCTGTCCTATGATGCATGAGACCAAAGACATTTTATTTTGTGTCCGAAACAGAAGTCAAGTAGTATATCAGGCTAAGTAAACAGTTTGATTCAAATGAACTCCAAGAACAAATGGATGACTACACCGGGTCAGATTAAATGTTTATGTAGCATGATGTCTTGTCTTCAGCAGTGGTAAAAATGAATGCATATTTAAGGATATAAGAACAGAATCCACTTATAATAACATTTCCCCAAGAATATATGCCCCAGTACCCAGCAGTGTGAAGCTCCAAGGCTTCCTGAGTTAATGGCAGTATGTTTCTTTTCCAGTGTATTACTAGCTGTGTGAATAGGGGACAGCCTGGAAGACAAAATGGAAAAGAATAGTTGGATGCCAAGCTTTTAGCGATGGGTAGTCAAGGAAGGTAGAAGATGGCAGAACTGTACAATTTTGAAATGAAGGGAAAGATGTCAGTAGACTGCTACTCAAAGCATGGTTGCAAGAGAAACAAGTTGTGCTGCCTGACTAGATCTCTCTCTGTATAATAATCTAAAAATAATCTAAAATGTTAGAGATTTGCAAATAAGAAAACAGTATCATTGTAGAAATGGTGCTACATGCAGACATATGCAACTGGAGCACATTTTTATTATTATTATTTATTGTTTTATTTTTTCTCATGCTTTAATGAACCACAATCATGAACTGTGAGAACGATGGTGGCATCTCACCTCAGATGAGGGATGTTCCAGGGTCTCCCATGGCCATTTCTACTCGAGAGACCTTATTTGTCAGAGGCCAGTTATTCTAGTACATTTGTGCCAATTATTTTTCTCTTAAGAGCTGAGGATGGCTACCCTATTTCACTCTAAACTGTAAGGTCGACAACTCTGCTGCCAACTGTTATTACTGTGGCACTCCAGATTTCAGACATTTATTTCCATTAAAATGACCATTTCAAAATTGTGTTCAGTGGTAAAAAAACCAATATTCCATGCATTACTATATGTGATATTAATTGAACATTATTATTAGGCAGAAGTATCTTTCAAAATGCAGTGGTAGTGTTGTGAGAAAAAAAGCACAGGCTTCAGTTAATTCTGACCAACCTTAAACTAATGTAGAAAACAAAGCTTTTTGATTTCATCCCCTAATCAACAACTCAAAATCTGTACAATTTCTTCCTCTTCATTCCTTTTTCCATCACAGACTCTTGGTACATATCCAAATACGTTGGCTGATTACTCTCCTCTATGAAGTCTGTGTTTGTACGCTTGCTAATGTTTGCTTTCTCTTTTGGAAGCACTGGAAATGGGTACACTTCATAATGTATTCACCAAGCCATTTTTACTTGTTTTTTGCTGTTGCAAAATACTCTAAGAGTTCAAAAAATTTTTATCCTGTTTGTAGGAGGTCCCCAGACTTCTGGTTAATAAGTAGTTGTCTACCACTAAGTCCCTCCCTGTCCAAGTTAAGGTTAACATCCATTGTAATTAGCATATACAACGAGCAGAGCCATTGCTACTAGACTTGAGTAGCTAAGTTCTGAAATGATTTGTCGAATTTGATAACGTTTTGCGTTATACGTATTTTAAAATACATCTTTGACATTCACATTTCCTGCAATACACTGTGATAAGAATATCCTAAAACTAAATACTCCAAGACAGCGTTTCCAGTGGTGAAATCAAAGGTAAGCACAGGTAATTTACATTTACCTAGTCCTATTTTGGACAGTTGCCCATTTTCCTATATGAAATAACTCAGCCATTTGCTACTTTTTAAAACTTATAACCCTACTGCTCTAAGGCATAGCACTTTCTGCTTCATTGCTTTCCGGTAGTGGATCACCTAGAAAACATTCTTCTGTGCTGTATTTTCTGCAGATTTGCCTTCACTAGGAAATCTAGCTGAAATAGTTGCTGTCTTTGGTCATTTTTATTAAAGCTTTTTTCATGGGTGATCTTCCTCGCTCAATTCCATCCTAGTAAAATTACCTTAATTTAGCTTAAATAACATGGGGTTTTATCCTAGAACAACCGTTCCAAAGTTACTCTGAGTGCATAATTAAATCTGTCTGAGGGGTTTGTTTGTTTGGGTGTATTTGGTGTTGATGATCGCTTGCCCCAATTTCTATTTCAAGTGGTAGTCATTATGACATATTTTTAGTGAGTGTCATCTTTTATCTGCTGCTATACAAATTCTTTCCTTTTGCAGTTTTTCTAGTTTTGCTTTTTCTAGCCCAAATGGACTACTTTTTATAACCAAGATTGCTAGCTCCAAAGTTGTTTCCTAGTTTTCATTGTCGAGGTCTTAAAGAGTACTAATTTAACTTTGAAGTCAAAGTACTACTGTCTTGAAAGGACTCAGAATGAATCAACTTAAAGCAATGTGCTGTTTCACATATCATAGAATCATAGAATAACCAGGTTGGAAGAGACCCACCAGATCATTGAGTCCAACCATTCCTATCAAACACTAAATCATGCCTCTTAGCACCTCGTCCACCCGTGCCTTAAACACCTCCAGGGATGGTGAATCAACCCCCTCCCTGGGTAGCCTCTGCCAGTGTCCAATGACCCTTTCTTGAAAAACTTCCTCCTAATGACTAGCCTAAATCACCCCTGGCGGAGCTTGAGGCCATTCCCTTCTGTCCTGTCCCCTGTCACTTGGGAGAAGAGACCAGCACCCTCCTCTCTACAACCTCCTTTCAGGTAGTTATAGAGAGCAATGAGGTCTCCCCAGCTCTCTCAACCGTTCTTCATAAGGCCTGTTCTCCAGCCCCTTGTTCCAGCCCTTGCATTCCATTGTCAACATTGACTTTTACCACTAGTCATAATGTTCTGATTTCAGGGGCATTTTAGCAGTGACAGACTACTTTCTCTGCTGAAAGCATTAATTCTGGGCAAAATTTTGCATATTCCAATTAATTACATTCTAGTAGTTGCAGTATCGTCATGACATTAATACTTTTGTGTTTTCTTCAAACTAAAACCCTAGTAATCCTTCAGAGACTGAGTAAGTTAAGCCAGGAAAGGAATATTATCTATTTGCCTGTCTGTCTACAGTGACTCATAATCAAGTAGAGGCAAACATATTTGCAGAGAAGTTCATTCAACCTGATTGCAAATGCCATTATTATATATTTTCAGTAGGCTTTAATCAGCGTGCAAGAAACTTTTCATTCATCTAGATATCATGGAGTAACAATGGTATTTCTCCATGTAAATTTGTTTCTTTGTGCTGGACTGTACGATGATCCACCTGCTCCAAAGCAAAGAAGCACTTCAGGTTGACCTTGTATTTTCTTGTGAGTCACACCAACAAACTCGAATAACTCAAAGTTAGCCCTCGCTTGAGTGGCTGATTGCATCTATACTACATAGTGCTGGGATTCATGTCACCCACGTAGCACTGAGGCACAGTTCTTAATATATTTTATGTCCTGGGTAATGGTTGTATCTGTGTACCTGAGTCATAAGATGTTCAGTTGTTGTGCTGAGCTGTAGGTGAAGAAGATGCAAGTCCTTCTGAATTCAAGGGAGTAGAGATGCTCTGAAAGGGAAAAGCTAAACTGAGTATTGTATACTTACAATCTATCTGAAGGGAACCCTGCAACAAACGGGGCTGACAGCTGTGCTTGTGTTTCTTGAGAAATTCAGAAAAATTCGCAGTCCTTGCCCTTAGCTGGTTTGATCACTACAGCAGTGATCTCGGGAATGAGAAGAACAGCACTGCAGCCAGACAAGGAAGCAGGACCTTGGGTGTGAATAATAGAACGAGCCAAGCAAATGTTGTACTTGCACGTTTATTATAATCTTATTCTGTGTCTTGGGAAATGATGATTCTGAAAAGAACATTGAGGGAACCAAGGAACTGTGGTCTGCCTGTGCAATACTGTGACAAAAAGAGTTATTGTAATCCTTAGATGTTGAAACAGGGAAATAACAGGAAGGATTGACAAGAGTCCTCTAAGCATACCAGCACAGAAAATACCGTTTCATTTGTCTGTGATTTTAGAAGGATGTTGAAAAGTTGAAAAACAGAGACAAAAAATGCTTGAAATCTGGTAAGTCTCAGAGTGCAGTATCTTTATCAATGTTTCAAACCTTGATAATAGCTTTGAAGAATTTTTACAGAAGCTTAAGCACATGCTTAAAGATTTTGTTGAACCTCTCATAGTCATGACACAGTAGTAATATGTCTTTTTTTTTCTGCACCCTTTCTTGTATTAATAATAGAATCATAGAATGAATTATAGAACAGTTTGTGTTGGAAGAGACCTTAAAGGTCATCTAGTACCAACTCTCCTGCTATGGACAAGGACATGTCCCACTACATTAGGTGGCTCAAAGCCCCATCCAATTTTGCTTTGAACACCTCCAGAGACAGGGCATCCACAGCTTCCCTGGGCAACCTGTGCCAGTGCCTCACTACCCTCATTGTGAAGAATTCCCTTCTTATGTCTAGTCTAAATATTCCCTGCTCTAATTTATAGCCATTCCCACTAGTCCTATCACTCATGCCTTTTTTAAAAAAGTCCCTCCCCACCTCCCTGGCTTTCTTGTACACCCCTGTCAGGTACTGTAATCATGTACACATCTTTATAAGACATGATTTGCTCTTGTGGATATCTCCCAATGGGGTAAGATGGGGAGAGAGAACAGATGGAACTTAAGTAGAGCCAGATTTTAATTAGCACATTAGAGTAACCACAATGTTACTAAATTATAATGAAATAGAAATTGATTTGATCTTTCATTAGGTATATTTTGATGATGAAATGATATGGTTCTGTCTACATTATGGTTTCTAAACATTTCAGTTTTGTCCCCAAAGTACTATTGCTGCTGATCTCCCTAGACATACTAGGGAAATTTAGTGTCCAACTTTTTTTGATGTTGAATTACTTATTCTGGTTAGGATTATAGAAAATGTTATTTAAAATGGTTTCAGAGCTAATGAACTGCAGAGTGGCTCCCAATGTGGCTGAACACTGTGGCAATGGACTGATGCCAGTGATTTGCAGATTTTTAGAATTTCTTTTCTTATATTGAGAAAAACCAATTATGATTAATGTAAAATTGTGTCTGGCATAGAGGCAAAAGATATTTTGTAACAACTGCCAAACCATAAAGTGTTATTTTGAACTCAGTACTACTTTCTTCCCCTCCACCTCATCCCCGCCCCTCCTCCCCCCCTTTTTTTTTTCCACTTGTGCATTCAGAATAATGAATGTGTATGGTAGTTTGCCTGGGGCTCTTACAATGTACCAGGAGGATTCCTCTATGGAACATGACTGCTGTTGCTAAGTAGCCACAAGAAGAAATCCACACAATTGGAAAATATGTCTTAGGGGAAAATATTTTTTATTTATTTATTAAACCACTTAGAGCGTCTCTCAGACTATTTTCACCAATCTTACCACTTCTCAATCTGCTTTCATATGGTTCAACTGCAGATCCTCTAGTGAAATGCTGAGACAGTTGTCTGGATCACAGCACAGTGGTTTCTTCCCTGTGCGTTCATCTCTGTTTAACAAACATGGCTAAATTTTACAGTTGGACTTGATGATCTTGAAGGTCTTTTCCAAGCTAAATTGTTCTGTGATTCCGAGAAGCATTTTCATTGATATTAAGAGCAACAAAAATATGATTGCATAGTTGGCTGACAGAAATATCATTTGAATGGTTTTGGTTTTCAAAAGTTGCATTATTTCAGCTCCAGATTTCTTAGTTTTGTCAGGACTTTGGATCCTGCAAAACTACATTGTACCTAGTATGGCTTTGAGTTGTGCACTTTATTGGTGGATGATACTCAGTGAAGAAATGCAAAACATTATCTCTTCTAGGTTTCAGCCTACTCTGTTACTAAATCGGTATGTGCAACTTCCCTGTGTTGTATAAGGAAAAATATTTCCAACATTGACTGTTTATAAACAGTTCTGAGAACGCTGTTTAGTGCTGATGTATGAATCATACTGTTGAGATTGAGATTGGGTAGAGTATTAGGCATTTAGAGGATGTATATGAGGTGAGGACATGAACTATTTCGGATGTGTAAAGCTCAAAAGGGTCATAGATGAATACTTTTATGAATTACTGTAGCCTACTTTAGTGTGTATAAGTAAACATACTAGTAGCAAGCTAGCCATTTTTTCATGATATTACAGCATTGGAGTACTGCTTTTATGATATATAAATGGAACTGTGCAACTACATGTACAAATAGAAAACTAAGCTAAGCTCTGAGTGATGTGGCAGATTCACTTGGCAATTTCATTATTTTCACCCTGGTTGTTTAAACATAAAAATAACTATACCTTGAAAATTTGACAGGAAACTAGTCATTAATGAGGATAAATATTCTGGTGAAAAGTAGTTTCTGGTTTTCAGTTGGAAAAATCTTAATTCATGTAAATGTAACACTTCAGCCCCTCTGCCTTGAAAGTATGAGAATGCTTTGTAATTGCCTTCCTATGTTTTGAAAGGAAGAGTTGCATTGATCATTGTCATCTAGGACAGTAAGGAGACTGTGGAAACTTTGTTTCTGTGACGTCANCACTGGGCACTGTCAGAGGCTGCCCAGGGAGGTGGTTGACTTGCTTTCCCTGGAGGTGTTTAATGCATGGGTGGATGAGGTGCTAAGAGGCATGATTTAGTGTTTGATAGAAATGGTTGGACTCGATGATCCAGTGGGTCTCTTCCAACCTGGTTGTTCTATGATTCTATGCATTTTGATCCAGTTGTCTAATGGAAATTTTCCAGGTTCTGTCTCACAGGAAGAACATTCCCTTAATCGTGCCAATGGATGGCTGTGTGGCCTGACTCCACAGTAGACTTCTGAGCCTGCTTTTATCTCTTGGCTCCATAGCATGTATACTTTGCATGAAACTGTTCATGCTTAAATAGACCCCATGAGACATTGTTGGTCTTGTATTTTTGAGGTTGCACACTACAATGTTAATTTGAAACTTACCTTGAGTGTTATATAAAAGCAGACTTTAAATAAAGTGTAAGTAGTTCTGGGAGCAGGACCAAAGTGCAAGTTTTCGTTTTCCCCTATGAAATTTCTAACCATTAATCTACTGTCTTACCTCTACTCATAGTTTCATCACTTAAAAATCAAATCAGCAACTACGTTGTGTTAAGCCTTCTTTTAGTGCATTGCTGTGCTAGACATACTCAGAGAGCTCTTTCAAAGTTGTCCGTAGAGAATTTTAATGTTTTTCTGCCTCTTTTTCATGTCATAGACTGCCTTAGTCATGAAACTGGGAACCCAGCTACTAAGGGAGGACAGCTTCAGTGCTGCTGTACAAAAGGACAAAAGCAATCAAGTCCAGGACTTTCATTTAAAGGGGGAGATATTTAACGCTGTCAGGTTCCTCCAGGGGTCTTCAGAGTTGGTTTGATGGGTATTTTTGGATCCTAACTTTGGATTTAGTGAATAGAATGTATAGGGACTGTGTATTAAGTAATATTCTGAACGGCGAACAAAAAATCTTGGAAGATAGTTCCATTGTGGATTGCTGAATAGATAACTGGATTAGGCTTAGCAAATCCTGTGAGCAGAAAATGGAAAGTAGGAGGAATATTGCACATACTTGTCCATTTCTTTCTTTTCACCGAACATCCATTTGTAGCCACTATTGCTGAAGATAAGATTACAGGCCTATAGGGATCCTGGGTATGAAGCAATGTGGTTGGTAGATATTTCACAACTCCTCCGGTCCACTTCCAGTCACCTCTCTATTCTGTTTCTAGCAAACTGTGCTCTTGTAATTAGTTCTGCAGAATCCTTTAGACAACATTATTGAGTAAAGTTTTCAAATTTAGGTATCAGTTTTCAATTAGTCAATGTTTTACTTTTCCATAAACTGTTACCTTTGTGTATCATACACTTCATCTACTGAATTTGAATCAGGTAAGTAGATCTGAGCTTCCTTGGTGTCTCCAACACTTATGCTTATGTTAAATTTGGAAAACCAGTAGAGTGATTAATTTTTCTTGCAGTGTGGTTTGAATATCATATCTTTCAGTCAATTGTAGATATCAAGTCTCCAAAGGAAACATGAATCAATGTGAACATTTCAATACACAACATTGACAGCAGCCTGATAGGAATGATTCTTAATGTGAGTGAACTTCTGTAGTAACCTTAGCTCAGTAATATTGGCTGAATGAGGTTACTGAATTGCACCCAAAAGGACTGCTATTAAGTGTTACATACACTGAACTGTTAACTATATGGATTTGATCGTATTTTTTCATTATTTGAATGAACTTCTGTAGTCTCAAAGAAGGACTACAAATTTGACTTGGTGCTATACCTAGGGAAGGATACAGTTCTGAAGTTTTTGCAGGAATGTTTGGAAGTAAGTAAACCAATGGTAGTACGGATTGGCTTACTATTCCTCTAAACTATGTGGATGGAGCCATCCATGCAGGCTGCCTCTGCTCACTTTTTTTTCTTCATAATCCTCATGAATAGAAGGTACCTTTGTTTAAAAAAAACCAAAACAAATTTGTGGATTCAGATATCTTTTGGGTTATACGCTGATCCAGAATTTTGAAGAAAATAAAAATAAGACTTTGTAAACACTTAGATAAGGAAATTTAGCACTATTGAACATAATTTTAACATTTTCAAAGTGTTCTCATTGTGTTACATGTAACAACAAAAAGTTGTTTTGAGTTATTTTATGACTCTGTTTTCATCTAGAAATGCTACCTTCTTGTGGTTTCCTTTAAAATCCAGGTTATTCAATTGATTAATTTTTCTGNGGCTTACTATTCCTCTAAACTATGTGGATGGAGCCATCCATGCAGGCTGCCTCTGCTCACTTTTTTTTCTTCATAATGCCCATGAATAGAAGGCACCTTTGTTTAAAAAAAAAACAAAACAAATTTGTGGATTCAGATATCTTTTGGGTTATACGCTGATCCAGAATTTTGAAGAAAATAAAAATAAGACTTTGTAAACACTTAGATAAGGAAATTTAGCACTATTGAACATAATTTTAACATTTTCAAAGTGTTCTCATTGTGTTACATGTAACAACAAAAAGTTGTTTTGAGTTATTTTATGACTCTGTTTTCATCTAGAAACGCTACCTTCTTGTGGTTTCCTTTAAAATCCAGGTTATTCAATTGATTAAATTTTCTGTGGCATGATAAATAAATACCTAGTGACAGGCTGTAAATGGAATGAGATTTGAGACTGTAGCTGGAATTTTTAAAGGAATTCACATGGAATTCAAAGGTTCTCCAAAGCAAACATGGTGATGCACTGACAGGCATTACTAGCAATTTAGCTGCAGGCAGGCATTTTTCTACTCCTTTGAAGAGATAACTTTGCTAGTGTTCACAAGCCTTCAACTTCTGGGAGGTGATCAGGCCTCAGTTTTGACCAAAATTAATGTTCTTTCAATTTCTGCCTGTTTTGGAGATTGGTTTCTGTGACCCTAGGTGTTCTTTCATCTCCTTGAGGTGAGATTACAGTATCTAGAATTTCACACTGGTGTTGTTCACAATGTTCTCTTCTGATTGCTTCTTCCTGAGCTTTATGCAACGCGATCCTATGAAACTTGAGAAAATACTTCACGCTTCAACCTGATTGTGCTATAGTTTCAATCAGGAAGGATGTGTTAATGGAGCTACTTCAGGTTAGGAGAAAGGAAGCTGTTTACATGATGCTATTAAGGAACTTACCTGAAATATGAAGTAAATAGTTTGACTGCTTTGATTTCATGTCCTCATATCTGTCCTGTGTAGGCAAGATGCATTGTCTTGCAAGCACTGTTGCAAGATTGGCATGTTTGGGAGGTTTTAAGAAAGTCTGGAAAAAATAGTGTTAGGGGCTTTGGCCATTTTCAGGATTTTTGTAGAGTGCTCTCTGAGCTTAAGGCCGTGTTTTATTTATTAAAACATTTTTAGCTAGAAATTTTTATAAACATTCAACTCCATCTTAATGATTTTTAACTTATTCAGACAGAGATACATAAAGTACTACAGATTCAGGAAGGTCTTGCCTCTTAATCTTTTCTTGAAATAGGATGCCTTTTGATAGAAAACCTATTTGCCAAATATGATTTCAAAGTTGCTGTATGTATTAAAGGAAGAGAACGAGGAGTGCAAATGAATATATTTTGTTACTAGTCTGTAAAATGAGCAAATTTATCTAGAAGATGTTTAAGATGGTAAGATTATTCTGTTTTCCTTCACAAACTTCCATCCACAAGAGCAAAAAGTGAAACTTTCTCGGATAGGGGTGTTATAACACATCCCTATCTATTACTGACAATGTATGGGAGATTAAAATACGTGACAGTTTATTCCTTCAAAGCAGAACTGAGCACTTAACAAAAATCATTCAGCTTTGGTGGGGTTCAGGCATTGCTGCTACAATACCTTTTATGTTAGTATTTTGATTTTTTGTTTGGCTATTTTTTTTGCTTACATTCATAGAACATAAGCAATCTGCGAGAGATTCCTGTCACAATATCAGCTGCTAATTCTGTCAGTGAGGGGCTCTGTAGCAGCATTTGCTCCTGTATTTCCTCAGAATGAACTTTTCAAAGCAGGAATATGTTAGAGTAATATTACCTAGCAGTGGTCTTTTTTTTTTCTTTTCTTTCATTAATGAAGATAAATTATTTTAACACTTAGCATTGTTGAAAATTAATTTGTGGATAATGCTTTTTATTTTGAAGGGTTTATATATCCATTTATTTAAGTGAGGACACAGTAGTGCTCATTATGCAAATTGTTCAGTTACTCCTTAAGTTTAGATAAAGTCCATTCAGTTTTATCAGGGGCAGTTTTATACAGTTTGGACATCTCAGATAAACAATAGGCATCTGCATTCAGCACACATTTAGGTTTTCTCACAGAGCAGATGTAGATTTTTAGTTTTTCATTAAAAAGTACAGTTCATATTATTTGATCATGAACAATGAACTGCAACTTAAGAATACTACACATGTAAGAATGGATTGAACTGCCTGGGTAAATAACAAGAACTTCCGTTGGTAAAATTATATGATGGAAGTTTCTGGAATGTGATTCCACACAGTGAAGTTGGAGATAACTTTAAAAGTGATCAGTGTTCAACATATATTGTGGGCTGATAAGCAACCATTTTTGTTTATCACCCAAAATATAACCTGACAAGTATTTCGGTCTCTGAGCACACAGTGTCTACAGTTGACTTGAGGCTGCTGTAATATCGTTCAGCATTGCCAGATTACATAATGTGAATGAATTTAACTCAAGTCTCCATTCTGAAACTAATAAAACTGATTTTGGGTGTAACCATAAAACAATTGTTCAAGTAAATTCCAGGTATTTGTCCTAAAATCTTTATCTCACTAAACATATTTCAAAATCACAGACATTCCATAGGTTAGTCTCTGAAAAAATGCTTTGGAGCTCTTTTGGTTAATGAGCAGTGACCATACGGTGGAGGAAAGTAAGGACAAGTCTTTTTTCACCTTTAATAGTAGGAGCAGGCTTTTAATGACAGTATGCTAATGAACAATCTTTTAAATTGTTTTATTCATATTTAGTCTTTCTCTGAAAACCAGAAACAGTCATACAGGAATTGCTGCTTCATTAAAGCAAAGCATTATTCTGTCAGTCATAGTGTTTTTCCTCCAGTAATCTTTTAAGTCCTATATGAAAATACCTTTAATGCTGAAGAAAAATTGTGTA
This sequence comes from Piaya cayana, assembly GCA_013389865.1. NCBI lineage: Eukaryota > Metazoa > Chordata > Aves > Cuculiformes > Coccyzidae > Piaya > Piaya cayana. Next base: position 36,378 of record WAAB01019164.1, read on the forward strand.
ACAAACTGACTTAATATTATGGATGAACAATATTTGGTCTTTCTGTCACTCATCCTGTCATTTTTAGTTATTAAAACTAAAAGTATATTTTATTTTACTTTTAAAAATTGAGCTTCTAGTTGATATTGATAATCTAGTTAAACTAGTGAATCATTGTCACTGTGGAATTTAGTAAAATAATTTTAGTAGTAATTATGTATATTGTTCTTTGTCAATATCGTCAAACTACAAACATTTAGGAGTTCTTTTTACAAGTAGTTTAAATTGTTGCTTTTTTTTTTGCATAGAAAAAAAAAGAACTGAAAATCCTTATACAAAGTTGTGAGAAGAAAATACTTCTTGATCTTAAGCACTGAGATTTCTTTTCTTTTGCGAACATCCAGTTTTTTGTCCTTAACAAATAATTTTGTTTTATTTACATTGTGTTATACAAAAGATAGAAACCAAACAAGCTATGCAAGAGTCATATGTAATCCATGGTGTATTTGATTCAGTTTCATTATGACCAATGTGAATGTGTGGCAGGCAAATGTCCCTTGGCCAGTATGCGTGCTTCCTGCTTTGGCTTGTTCCCTCTGAGCGCACTTTTAAATTAATTTAAGGCTAGCTGCTGCTGAACAATGTGGTTTCCCTTTTTCAGTTTGGACATGAGCTCCTGCAGCTTCTCCTGAGCTGGCTCAATAGCTGCAACAGCATGGTACTCAAGTTTCAGAAAACAAAAAAAAGCTTTTTGCTAATGTCAGTCTCCAGACTGGAAGCACGGAAAGAGGCAGGAATGCAAAGGCAGAAGGAGGGCTACCACCGCTTTAGTCAACAGTTCACAGCTAAATCACTTGAGCTGTGCTGCAGAACTATTGTTTTTAAAAGCCTGGCAAGCACAAAAGACTGACTTTCTAGGCTGGCTTTCAGGAAGTTGATTTTCCTGAACACTGAAAACAGGGATGTATTTCCCTCTGGGACTTGCAAATGCTCCTTTGACCATTTCAGGTCAGAAGTGCCCAGAGACTCACTGTATGTGCTCAAGTTAGGATAAAGCTGCTGGGAATAACGAATGCTCAGGCTTTAACAGTCAGCATTGCTCTTCAACTTTGGCACCTAACAAGCAGTTTGCAAATCAATCTTTTGGATCAATCTTAAGGATGCAAATGAATAGGAATGGTTCTGTAATTTTTAAATATCCCGAAAAGTCTCAGGAATAGTTTGGAGCAGTGCTGTTTGGCACATGCAAAACTTATCCTAGGAATATCTCAACTGTTAATAGTACAATTTCAGTGATTCTCCAGGTGTGTAATTTTCACTAGAATAGAAGGGGCCTGGAGTATAATATATCTGCATATTATTAAAGGTAGTACTTCTATGAGGAAGATGATTTCACTGTCTTCATTGTCAACTCTTGATTGCTCAGCCAAATCTGATGAAGGTGTCTGACACTGGCTTCTGCATACTAGCCTCCTTGTAGGAGCTCTAGCCTGCCTGATGCCATTTGCAATGTCACCATGTTGGTTCTGGACTGCAACGTGTCACAAGTCCATATAGCTCCAACAATGCCGGGACTATTTGTACTCAAGGGAGGAGAATCAATACAGTGGAGAGTCTGTCCTACCAAGCCAACCATATCCTGGGCCATATAAATAGAAGTGTGGCTAGCAGGGTAAGGGAGGTAAAAGGGCTCTGGAGCCCTCACCACAAGATGTAGAGTGATTGGAGCAGGCCCAAAGGAGGACCACAAATGTGGTCGGAGGGATGGAACACCTCTCCTATGATGATAGGTTGAGAGATCCGAGGCTGTTCAGCCTGGAGAAGAGAATGCTTTGTGCAGACCTTATTGCAGCCTTTCATTATTTAAAGGGAGCTTATGAGAAAGATGGGGGACAAACTTTTTAGCAGGGCCTGTTGCGACAGGACAAGGGCTAACAGTTTTAAACTAAAATAGGATAGATTTAGGCTAGATATAAGGAAGAAATTATTGACGATGAGGATAGTGGAACACTGAAACACTTTACCCAGACACATGGTCAATGCCCCATTCCTGCAAGTGTTCAAGGTCATGTTGGATGGGACTCTGAGCAACTTGATCTACTTAAAGATCCATGGGCGATTGACTAGATGACCTTTAAGGGTCCCTTCCAATACAAACTAATCTATGATATTTCTTCAAGCGAAAATCTGACAGTTAACTCTGGTTTTCCTATAATTTCAACTCAGATAAAATATCAGTATTCTACTATTAGACATACCTAATATCAATGATTGCTGTTCATTCTTTCTGTTTTTCAAATTCAATATTACCAATAGATGATAATTTCTGTGGCTTGTAGACTGTGGTGCTAAATAAGTATGTGGAACTGTGCATTTCACACACCCTTAGGAAAATAAACCCTATTTCTCTGATGAGATTCTGAAATTATAGGGGAGCCTGTATTGCAAAAGAGCCATTGGATTAAACTATTGGCTGCCCTGCTTCAGGAAGACTTCCATCTTGTTGCACAAAACAATGAAAATGGTAGAAGAACAAATAAAGATAAGAGAATGCTGAAATAATAAATAACTTTGACCTCCCCCCAGTGGTTTTTTTTTTATGTTGGCAACCAGTTACTTCGTTTGATCTTCCCTGCCTTAAACAAGCTAATATCTGCCAAGAGAGTGCAACTATTACTGAATCACTATGGTCCTATTTGTTCCGCTCGACAGATGACAATGCATTTTCATCTTTCTACAGAAGCATAGAAGTGACTTTGAAAGCTTCCACAAACGGGAAGCCTAGGTTGTTTTTTTTTTTTTTGATATAGTTGTGTTTATGCTGGTTAGACAACTTAAGTTGTATGATCTTGTTGTTCCTCATGATTGTTCTGGCAAGAACTGAGGTCTCCGGCAGTTGTAACACAGAATCATAGAATAGTTAAGGTTGGAAGGGACCTTAAAGATCATCTAGTTCCAGCCCCCCTGCCATGGGCAGGGACACCTCCCACTGGATCAGGTTACCCAAGGCCCCATCCAACCTGGCCTTAAACACCTCCAGCTATGGGGATATATGTATTGATGCTTCAGTCATGTCATGGCTAGTTTGTGACTGTCCTTTGCAACTGCCTGTTTTGTAATTCCCTGGGGTTTTTTTTGACAATTTTTATTAGTGCTAATTCTCCAGTTCTGTATAATTTTCTTGCATTTGCATTATTTGATAGCTTGACCGAAAGATTTTATATTTAGAGTTTCGAAAACAGACTTCAGTTTTATTCAGCAATGTAACATCATAATGGAAGCAGGAGATACATTATCAGGTCTATGTGAACTTTATGAAGAAATGGTGAAACTCTTTAAGGGTGCTGCTTTCAGTCACTAGTATAATTCTGGGTATTTAAATATGGGCCATTAAGTAAACATTCTTTGTTCTAAGTATACTTTGTACTTAGCACAGCAAGAACCTAATTTCTGATGGTGATCTTACATGCTCCTGAGTACAAATAACAGTCACTACAGAACTGACCATTTCACATCGCTTTGTGGTTCAGATTCCATTGGCCATGCTTTTAGACTTGTTAAGTCAGTTTTAAAGTTTGACTTCTCTGGAGTAATGAGTATACGTTACATCACAGAAAGAGAATTTTGGAAGGCTTGCAAGTTTTTCCCAAAGAATGAGATATAACCTCCTTGGATGTTAATTTTGGACTTCTCTGGTGGTTGGAGATGATGTGTGTATGAGGATCAGAGACTTAGGCCCTGATCCAGCAAAGCACTTAAAGTAGTTTTTAACTTAACTCACCATGATCAGTTCTACTGAAGGCAGTGACTGGTTCATATTATCACAGGAGATACAGCACAGCCTTATTTAGGAATATATATTTAATAAAATCCCTATCACTTTTTTGCTAATAAAAAATGTAAAAGTATCAGTGAATGTTTTATAAGGATCCATTTCAAGATATTCCTTGTCCTGCGTGTCTTCACTTTAGCTGTCATGGAAGAAGCTACTAATTAGCTCCAAAATGCATCTTTTAATATAAATTGTACATTTCTGCTACTTAAGTGGAATCATATCTTCTGAGGGAACTTCTTACTGAGACTTCTCTTCTAGAAGGGCTGATTTTTTTTTGCTAGAATTAAGAAATATTTTGTTAACTGGTGACTAAGAATTTTAAAAAGTGCACCAGAACAGAAGACAAAACTCCTAGTTATAAACATCTAATTAATTATAAACTCACAGCATCTTTCTCTATGCTTAACACACTTCTTTTATCTAGAATAAGTAAATTACTGTTTCATTTGGAATCTGCACAGGGTGACTGCAGCCAGTACCCTCCCTGCTGGACATGAACATCTTAAGGGAACATTTTTTTTGTCTGACTGTGCTTTTCTGGCACTGTGTGTGCCAGATGGGTGACCAGTGGCAGCAATGAGCGACTCAGATGTGGCTAAAGTTGTTATTGGACTGGTGGTAACATTAACAAGGCAATTCTTGACATTGAGGAGATTATACAGAAAAATGTATAGCAGCGCTGATTGATTAGTTCAACCACTGAATACTTCTTATGGACTTCTCCTTTTGGACTTGAGATTTGTAGAAATAGGCCCAAAGGTAAATTGACACATCTTTCTTGTGTGGCACTGGTAACAGTCCAATAGCTCTGTGATAATTTCTAATTGGATAGAGGAGGGTAAAGTATACATGGTGTCTTGAGCTGCTGCAAATTATTCACAGGTGCATGTAGCTATGTTTGTGATAGCAGAGAAGATTGACAATGATTAGTAGAATAACTGAAACAAACCAAATTCTCTGGAAATGCCCAGGAAATAAAGGACTTTGCTAGAAGTATAGGGTGGTGAAGCACCTAGACTTTGTCCAAGCCTTTTAAGTGAACAGTTACAGTGGCCTTATGGTCACAATGGTTTCTTAAGTTGATTGGATTAGTCTCACCTCAAGGGCCTTTCAATTAGAGCATCATGTTCTGGAAAGGAACTGTGAATGTGTGAGGTGTTTAAACAAAATCTAGCCTATTTGAATACCATTACTGGAGAGAAATACTAGGAAGAAGCTAGATCATGCTGAAAGACTAATTCTACAATGCGTTCTGGTTTGGAGATAGGCTTTAACTTCTAAGCACTTGGACACTCTGGTCACTTTACTGTACATGTCCTTGCATCATACGTATGAATGGAAAAATAGGAACAGAGGGAATTGGAGCCACGTCATGGTACTTGAGACTGAGTATTAAAATAGGCAGCTGCTTTTTTGTGGAAGTCCCAAAAGACGGCTGACTACTCACCACCTCTGTCTTGGTAGGCATTCAAACACAGGTCCATTACAGGGCAATGCGTAACAAAGTTATTTTGGCTAAGGACTGAACAGTTTACAGAAATGCTGAAAAGGTACAGTGAGGTCAACAGAGGAATTTTTTTTTTTTTCCTTCCTAACTCACATTGTGATAGGGAACCAAGACTAATGCATTAACTGGGCCAGTAAGTAGATGAACTAAGGGGAAGGATGAATTTGCCTATGGAGCTTCCTTAATTGCTTTATAATTTAGGGAAAATAGCAGACCAATTAAAAAAGACACATTGCTTGATGAACAAGAGAGATTAGAAGGGCTAAAACCATAAAATGGGATCTTGAAATCGGGCATCTGTGGAGAATGGGAACATAGACAATCATCTAAGTAATACATACCTTCTGTTTGACTATTTTGTTGCATATCTAGAATCACAGAATGAATTGGAAGGGATGTCAAAATGCTGTCTCATCCAAATACCTCCTCAAAGAAGGTTTTTTTTGATCAGGTTGCTCAGGGACTTGTCTGGCTGAGTCTTGAACTCAGAGCTGAGACTCATCCTCAAAGAACAGTGATTTCCCAACATCTCTGTACAGGCTGTTCCAGTATTTGCCCACTGTCTTGGTAAAAAATTATATTTCATATATAATTGGAATTTCCAACAGTCTGACTTGTATCCTGTTGCCTCTTGTACTGTTGCTGCGCATCTCTAAGAAGAGTTTGGCTTTGTATTTTCTGTATTCTCCAAGCAGATAGTTGTAGATGGCAGATCTCCCCAAGATTATTTTTCCTACAATTTGAGCGACCCTGCTACCTCAGGTTCTCCTTGTATATCCTGACTGGCTTGGGGTCTCTGGACTCACTTCTTATATAGGGAGATCCAAAAGGGAGTGAGGGTAACAGGAAGTCTCACATTGATAAACATAATCTAAGGCCTCTTCTATAAGTGTGGAGTTAATATAATGGTCAAGCATTTGTGTTTCTCTTCAGTTCTTCATCTGTTAGCATATGTTCCTTTTGAAAAAAATAGACCTGGACCTTGTTTAGGTATCAGTTGCAGCGTTACTTGAAACTACAGCAAGAGGTGTGGAAAAAAGTAGTCGTAGTGCAGTATTTGAGAGAAGGGAGTGGAAAGAGTTTATCTGAGGAGAATGCTATCGTGCATATTTTGTGTGCCCATGGGTGCACTTGCATGCACATGTTTAAACTTTAAGTCTGAAGGGCTCTCGTTGCTCAGTACACAGTCAAGCATTTGGCCGGAAAATAAGCCTTGAGAAATGATACTGTGAATGAGGTCAATTAATTATGAAATATGACTGATTAGCAAATGGAACTGACATCCATGAGGCACACCTGCTGAAACAATGGAAATCTGTGGTGAAAGGGCAAAGGCAGGAGGAATTAAAATGTTCGTGTGTGTTCCATGTGCTCTGCCATTCTTCCACATCAAAAAGGTGATTTTTTTGACTAATCCTGATGTCTAGAAGATATTTTTTCAACATAGATTCTTATGTTACTAGCATTCAAATTGGTCTGTGTAGTTCAATGAAGGTACAAAATATCTTAAGTGATCTGAAGAACTGTGTTATGCTAATAGTACTTGCCAGTTCAAGAATTTACTCTTCTATAGGCACATTGTATTGCGATGTGTGCCAGCTAGCCTGAAATCACCCCAGGGTACTTTAAGGTCAGTCTAAATAAAGAATTTACAAATGTGGAATACAGATATCAGAGTTACAAATTTATAATAGTATCTGAGAGGTTTCTTCGTGTTGTCTTACAGTTAAGATATGCATTTAAGCCATGCCTAAATTATCAATTCTTGTGCAAATCTTACGCTGTTGGGCTTTTACAAGCAGTCTTTCCCAAGACTTCATTCAGATACAAATTTCTCCCTCTACCATTCCTACATCTCTCTTCCAGCATATCCTGGTCCTAGATTTAAGGAGTTGTTTCAATACTTATTTCCTCAAATTATTCTCTGGCAACAAGAAATAAGTTGTACAACAGTTGTCTTACATGGTGGGCCAATGCTGAAATGTGTTCAGCTTTCATGCCTTGAATCTCATAAACAAAACTTCTTAGTTTTGTTAATATCACCATCTAAATGGGATTAAGCATGTGACTACTTTCTAACTATTTCTGGGAGCCCAGACATGGTAATATTTGATCATTTAGAAGATACCTTACTCTTAATAGTTTCAATAGATACAAAGATGTCTTCTGAAGACTTCCAAAGCTTTCTTGCTAGCTGTTTTCAGAATAGTAACTCATGATGTTCAGTCGCTTCATTCACTTTGTCTTGGAAATGACCACAATAAATGAATGTGGACATTGGATCCTAGGCTCTAGTTTTGCACTTTAGAGTTCATTCTTGTTTTCAGATGTAGCTAGATCTGTGAGAAATGGTCTGTTAAGATGTTTCGTTTGTGATTAAGCAAGGAATGCTTCTTAATTTTAAGTCACAATGCTGTTGCTTTTCTACCAGTGGACATCTTTGATGACAAGTGGGTGACATTTTGTGTGGGAAAGCAGAGATGTATCTTTTTTTCTTCTGTTTTTCTGCTTATGTGAAAACATCTGCTAAGTCCATTAAACATTAATATTTGCTAGTATATTTTGAGTTTGTCCAGAGTACTCAGGTATTTTGGCCCATTTTATGTATGCAGTAAGTAATTTATTCTGTATGAGTTGGGCAGAATTAATTATTCTTATCCTCTCCCATCTTTCTTAGATACAAAAAAGCTGAAGAAATGTTCAATCTAGTTATATTACAGCATGTCTTCTACTCCTTTAGGACAGGGTATGTTTCTGCATGTTCTTTTCTAATGCCAAATTGAAAAGGCAGATGGTGCCCCATTGTAGCGTCAGGAAATTCAGTCTTTATATCTGGGGTCTGAAAATTGGTATTATAACTGACACAATAATCTGCATTTAAGACCAGATTCTTACTCTCCCCCAGAAGAGTAGTGAAAGAGGAAAACTTTATCTGTTAGTCTGGATAGAAACATGTCATTCCTTTCTTTGGCAAGTTTTGCACCCAGTCTGCTCAGGGCTAGGATCTAAGAGAGTAGGCTCAGTCAGGAAAGAGCTGTTAGAAATCCTAACTCTTAAAAACTTGCAATTTTTCAAGTCTTGAAAAACTGGCCACTTGTGGATGGAGTTTAAGAAAAATAACAAAAGGCGGTTTTGTGACACACAATTTCATCTCCTTGCCAGATTCAAATTTACTGCTCGAAACCCCTCATTTGCTACAGCAAAAAGGGTTTCTTGTTTCAAAAAAAAGTTTGTAGAAAATTCTAAGGAGTGAAAAGCAAAAAAGTCCTCTCCAGTTGGCTCAGACAGTTCCAAATTATTTTCTCTGAGCTCATCACTGACATGTAAAATTTCACCTGAGAGGCTAAAATTTTATAGTATCATAAATAGCTGTTAACAAAGTCTTAAAAAATAGTGCATCAGAACATGTTACCAAAAAGTGATGCTGACATGTCAGCCTAATTTTTCTCTTGATTACACAGATAATTTTGAAGCCTGTAATAGATCTTTTCACACAAAGTATAGGTAAAACTGAAGATATACTTAAATGTTGTAAATTAGGAAACATATATATTGAATAATTTTATTCCACAGTTCTATGTTTGGAATAGGAACAGTTTTAAGTAAATGTTCTCAAATTGTCTACTTTCATTTGCTATGTGAAAGCAGACCCTCTCCAGACTAAAACATGAATTTCAAATAAAATATCTTTGGTCCAGCTTTTTAGTGGCTAGTTTTGATAAGTTGTTTGAGAGTGGAGGGGGGAAAAAGGTATGCATCTTCATATCAACTGATAAAACTTTAGATGTTAAAAACTCCTAATAACAAGGTGAAGCACACCTCTCTTCTAAGAACCTAAGAATTTTTTAACTGTACCTCTTGCTTTGCCTAGTGCTATCAAGAGCTTGAATTTTTTTTCTAGAGAAGATTTATAAAGCAATGGGGTAGATGGTGCTGTTCTCCAGCTGTCTGTCTTGAGGAGTTTCCTCACTGAACTACACACAACATAGTTTCTCTGTAATGTTACTGTGGAATCTTGGAAAAACATAATGTTCCTCCTCTTATGTGCAATAGATTCTTCTTTAATTGCAGCAGCTAAAAAAAGCTTCTATCTTTATAGTTGTGGAACAAAAACGACAAAGTTTATGGTCTCTTACTGTCAGCAGGTTTCTGGAAAATTTATAGTATATGTTCTAAGTTTACCATCTTTTTGTTGGAATACATACTAAGGCTAGTGCTGAAAAAAGCCCAGTAGAGGACTGAGAGATTTGCTGTCTTTAAAGATTGCTATAATTTGAATAGTCTTTGTGTAGTGTTTTTACTTTCATCTGTTTTCCCCTCAAACTGCTATTTTATCTTGTCCAGAATCAAGAGTCTGTTTAGGCAGTTTCTTGCTCCTTTTTAAATTTCTTTTTTTATCTCTATAAAATGAACTTACTTTTTACCATTCCCTTGCTGGCTTTTAGGAATTAGTTAATACAAAATTGCTGATGGAAATCCTCAAACCTTCTTTTGGTTAACTAAACAAAGTAGAGTAGTACTTTGTCTAATTTTTGCTACCTATCCTTTTCCTTTTTCTGGTTTTGAGTCCATTCCAGCGCCACATTGTTTGCAAATAATGGAAGGAGATTACTTTACTTCTCTCTTTCTCTCTCCTTCATTTTTTTTTCTCTTTTTCTAATCTTCATTCCAGTTTTAATATGAAAATATGTCCATGTTGTCTGCTATGGAAAGAATTCTGAATTTGTTTCATTACTGGTTTTTTGCAGCTGGTAAGGGTGGTCTGGTGGTCCATCTGAGCCAAAGTGCACTATGCATGACTCTGCTAGTTTAATCTGATCACTCTTGTTGATGTTAATTTATCCACAGGGCTGCAAAAATGTGATTTAGTTTTAAAGTTACTACATTTGGCTTTTTTTAGTGTAATTTAGCACATACCCATGATTCTAGGTGGATGAAAACCAGCATTAATTTTATTTGTATATTCCAAAACTTCATAAATGCAGCAAAAGACCAGTCTGTATCTGATATAAAATTAGCAGGTCTTCAGACTTCGTAGAACTACTTTCCCTGTGTTTTTTAAGGGTGCATGTGGAAGATGGGGATAGACAACTTTCTCCTGTAGCATGTGTTTCATAAATCCAAAACAATATAAGGCCATTATTAAGATGAGAGAAATACAAAGGGCAGCTTGGCTGCAGTTGAATACACATTCGTGGAGAAATTCCCAGATATGAAAAGATAGATTTCCTATTGACTAAGTATTATTTTAACACATCTGCTTAGCACTGGAAATGAAGATGTTGCAGCCAATTAATGTTGTTTTCTCTATTTCATTACTACATTTGACTGTTTTAAAAATACACAGTAAGTGAAGCAAGACATCCTGTGTATAATATGCATATTTTTAAAGGCATACATGAAATGGGACTTAGTGAAATGAAGGTTTGATTTTTTTTGCATAAACTTCATATCCAGTGGTAAAAACTAGCCAGTGCTATTGCTACATCCCCTACATAGCTCTATATTGTGGTCATAAGGGGTGGATGGGGTCCTGAGGGACATGGTTTAGTGCTCGATAGGAATGGTTGGACTCGATGATCCAGTGGGTCTCTTCATACCTGGTGATTCTATGATTCTATGAAAATCTGACATCTAATAGATCAGAGTGATTTAATTGAGTGGTGGAGTAACTCCTGGCCTTTAAGTACAAATACCATGTTTTAAAAACATAAATCTTGTTTTTGTGGAAGGTGAGACCACAAGCAGACAGATCTAAAATCTCTAAAGTAGAGGAAGTTTGCTATGCGTTAATTTGGAGCAAACAGGATAGTCATCACCATGCGGAAGGAGAAAAATACCTCTCTCTGATAATCTGCTTAATTTCACAGCTTTTTCTTTTTAATCTAAAAATCCCACATATAGTATGCAGAATCAAAAATTGATTCAATGTAGTATACACAAAGGAATAAATCAGCTTCTTCCTGGTGTTGCGCTTGACTAAACTGCCTGCCTCACCTTTGCTATTCTTGCACAGGATAACTGAGTCAAACATTACAAGATGCTCTTACAGGCATTCCCAGCCAGTCCCTAAGACCTTGGTGACACATCCAAGATGTGTACCAGGCTGTGTGCTGCGGGGATACTGCTGCTGTCTGTTGTTGAGCCCTTTTAGGGAGCAGAACTGTAGCTTTCCACACTGGCTTTTGGAAACCTTCTCAGAGTGGAAGTTACGGTGCTTTTCTTTAACTCTAAGTTGTATTGTAATGCTGCTTGCATATGGTGGACATTTGAAATACTTGTCTCCCTGAAAAGAAACCCTCCCAGAATAATTAATGAGGCTTTTAAACACTGCACTTAGGGAATGCCGAGGTTGCGCAAGACTAATTCAGAAGCCAACTCTCTGTGTGCACATTTACATCTTTTATCTTCTACACAACTATCATGCTGAAGCATTTTATTGCATGTCAATATAGTAATATTAAAACAGTGTACACATTGGATAATGCTTTAAATGAAAATTTAAAGTCCACTTTGTAGCACCTTGTAGAAGCAAGTACTTCTTGTGGCAGGCAGATTCACATTAATTCTCAAATTATATAGTTTAATATGAGATAATGCTTTTTCTATGTATTCCAGAAGCACTAAAAGAAATCTGTAAAGAGTGACTGACCTTAAACTCTTAAGTGTCATTCATTTCAGTCTGTGTAGTCCAGCAGAATGGCTGCTGAGAGCTATGCTTGCTTTCTCTTCTCTGAGTCTCTGCAGATGCATGTTCTCCCACTCTACGCAAACATGCACACAGTGTCTTTTTTTTCCTCTCATACTGTCTGGCATAATTTCAGAATAACTCTTTGAAGACTTTCTGAACTGCTGGGTATGATTGTCTGATTATTATTTTTTTAAGTGGGAACACGTTTAGTCCAGTGTTATTTAAACAAGCTTATCTCTTTGATCAAAGTCTACAGTCTGAAATTTGAACAGGGTAGGGAGGGTGGTTGGTGGGTGAGGAAATCTATCAAGTACATATCTATGTGTGTGCTGCTCTCTTAGGTGCGTACCTGCAGAGGTAAAAATGTGTATTTCTTTGGAATAATCTTGCAAATATAAATAACTTCATCTATTTTAGCAGAAGTTCTAAACCCACAGTATTATTACTGAAATAAAATCATTTTTAGTAAAGTTTTTTTGAAGCTATTAGTGACCTTCATATTCAGTTTTTAAATTTCTTGGGTTTTTTAATGCTGAGCTGAAAATCTGTGGAGTTGTTCATGTAAGGTGTAGATTTTGCTAGTATTCAAAGCATACTAATTGCAGTCCATATATTAATGCATTTAGAGTTGGCATTAACCTATTTCATTTCACTGACTGAACCACAGACCACAGCAATAGAGCTAGCGGGCTTGAGACAGTGTCCGGAGGTTTTAATTTAGCTGATTCAGGATAACTGGTTTGTACAAAGTTAAAATTAAATAAAACAAGATTGCAAGATGAAGAATGCATGCCACACCTTTTCATTATGTTCTATCTCTTCCCTTTTTCTTTTCCCAAATATGACTTCAAGAAGCATTTATTTTAAAGCAAATCCCATTTCATTATCTGTTTTAGATTAATTGATTTTTATTTCAAAATTCAAGTTTACTGAGCTTTTGTTCACAGGACTAGGAAAGAGAATTTCCTGTATTTTATGTGTCGTGGAACCAAATGGTTTTTTCCTAACTTTTAGGATCTTCCTGTGGCAAAGCCTGAACGATGCTTTGTTTCATCATTTTACAGCCTTAAAAGAAGCAGGTAAAATTTTCTAGGCTAATCCAAAGCTTTTCCTCGTTTTTTTATTGCTACTGTTACACTCTGAAAACTTCAAGTTGCTGTTACTGATCAAAGTACGTTGCAAACCTTTTTTTCTATGTAGATAGCATACACACTTTAATTAGCTTAGCTAGTTTTTTTAAGTGAGGCTCATTACACAGACCTACACACAGAGATGCACGTGTTTACACACACACATTCTGCTTTGCCCTATCTCAGTTACAGCATAATCCTACCCAGGGTCATTACAATGTATACTTTACATATTTCTAGCAAACATAAAAATGAATCAAACAGGAGGAGAGATAAGCACAGATAGATTGGAGCGTGCTAAGGAAATTAAAGGCAGTAATCTGCCTGACCACTGGACTACTCTTCCTGGTTGGTTTTCAGTGTTCTTTCCCATTAGTCACTGCCGAACGCTTGTTACCCTGAAGTAAAAAATTAAATGACTAGTAAGAATGTAGTAACATTTAGTGGGACAATTATTTGGTATAACTCCAAAACTAATTGTTTCTGAAATGATGTTTAAACCAACATCGGCACAAGGCAAGAGTTCTTGGCTCACAGCCAGCACCTTGTACTGCATATTAGCGCAGATGAGGAGTTCCTAAAAGTTAGAAAGAGGGAGAGGGAGGGAGAGAAGATGTGCATTTCCAGTGCTCACTCTGCATTTGTTTGTATCCTCCTCCTTGCTGAGATTAGAGGCGTACCTGTGTAGTGCTGCTTTAATATGATTTCTTTTGAGCCTCAGAATAGGTTGTGGTATTTTTTTTAGGTGGACTGCCAGCTGCCGATCTCGCTGTTGACAGTAAAAGCAGATATGTTCCTTGGTCACTGCCATTAGCACTGACCATGACCCTTCACACCAAAACCTCTGGAGTTACCCTGCTGCACCAGATTCAAGGCACTGAACTGGAGACACTGAGCAGACCTCAGCTGAAGATTCCCCTGGAAAGATCGCTCAGCGACATGTATGTGGAGAGCAACAAGACAGGAGTTTTTAACTACCCAGAAGGGGCCACGTATGATTTTGGTACTACAGCTCCAGTGTACAGCTCTACTACTCTCACTTATGCCCCTACTTCTGAGTCTTTTGGGTCCAGCAGTCTGGCGGGATTTCACTCACTGAACAATGTCCCACCGAGCCCAGTGGTGTTCTTGCAAACGGCGCCTCAGCTATCGCCCTTCATCCATCATCACAGCCAGCAGGTACCCTACTACCTTGAAAATGAGCAGGGCAACTTTGGCATGAGGGAAGCTGCTCCTCCAGCCTTCTACAGGTAAACAATACATACATTATTTTCTTTCTTCTTAAGGCAGCTGAACTGGCAAAATTAGAATGTGAAAATCTGTTTGCCTTAATTTTTGTGTGTGTAAAGGACCACAGGATTTAATTGAATTATCCACAATATCTAGACCATGAAAAAAACCTGTAGAATAAACCAAAACTAACTCACAGCTCATTGTGACTGTAAACTGTAAATTTTCAAAACTGTACACTAGTGAGAAACAAATCAGACAGTAAGTGTTTCCTGGGAAAATGTGACATCATGGTTGATTAAAGAATGGCAAATGGCCTCCCTGTCCTAATATATTAAAATTACTGCCTGAAGCATTCAAAAAAGTATTCCACCATCACACATTTCAGATGCAAGTGGTTGTTTGTTCAGCTCTTAACTGGTAGTAAGAGTGTTTTTCTCCTCTGGCTTCCTTTGTAGTGCGAGAAGTGGCTTATATAGGAAGTAGTTCAGATGCACAATATCCTTCCTAATCAAACTGTTAGGGCTGACTCAGTGACAGTATTTTAGTCAGTAATCACCTTCATGAGCTATCCTACAAACCGTGTATATATTAACTTGCATTTTTCATTGTAAGGTCACATATAGTAATTATAAATCTGGCATGCTACATTTCAAAAGATAAGAGGTTTTTTTGGGTTTTGTGTTTTTATCCTGGGATAGAAAGGATTTTTTGTTTTGGATATTTTTTTTTTGTCTGGAACAGAAGGATAAAGGTATCTCTGAAGGGGGTTGTGGGAAATAATTTCTTTCGGTTTAAATATTTTTTGCCAGTTATGAAAACTTTTATGTAATTTCTGAAGAAAGTGGTAGAAATGGATAAAACTGTGGCTTCCAAAAAAACTACAGTTATACATACTAATATTCACACTGCTAATTTTTGTGTAGTGTTAATAGCATAGTTTTGCATCAGCTTATACTGGGCTGCAGTGTATCAAACTGAATACTTGGAGGGTTTTTTTTCCTAAACTCTGACTGTATCTGTTGATTTGGAAGATACAGGTGAGTTTACTAGAAATGGAATGACTCTGAAAAATAAAAGCAAGTTATTTTTTCTCTCTCAAGGGCCAGACCTTGCTAGACTTATTTGCATGATATAATATATTGGTGGAAAGAGCAACATATGTCCTTAAAGACAGTCTAACTCAGCCTGAGTAAGAATCTGGTAGCAGAATCAGTTCCAAAAAAATAGATGATGTGATTGCACTTTTTGCAAATGATTGATCAGTTTTGGGGGGGCAGATGGAATAAAAACTGTTGAAATGGTGGATAATGGTTATGTCAAACTGCCCAATGTAGTGACCTCTTAACTGAATTAGTTCAAACAAAATGTGCTTTAGTGCAACTAAATAAAATACCACTAGAGAGTATGAATATATGTCAGAGCCTAAAGATCTTGAGGGATTAGAAGTGCCTTGAGAGTGAAACTGCCTCTTGCGCTAAAGTTGTTTTTTTTTTTTTTAAATGAACGTGCAGTGCAAACCTCTGGTGCAAAATGTATAAGCAACCCTATGATATGTGAACAGCGGACTAATATGTTTCTGAAGTTAAAATACACAGTCAAAACCGTACTATAATCAGAGTATTTTACCTCAGGAGGATTAAAACAAAGATTCACCTGAAAGTAGAGGCTGAACTGTAGAAATAATGTCCTTTAATTTTTAAACAGTGAAGTGAGATTCAACACTTCCAAATAAAATCAATATATACTTATTCAATTTAGCTACTGGAGCAAACATGTAAGGCCAGTGCTGGATTCCTCATTTCTTGATGTTTCTGATCAAGTGTGTCTGCCTTGGAGATGTGCTTTAGCTGTGTGTAATTGATAGGGCATCAGTTAGGTGAATTTATGGTCTTGGATATGCAGGGGGTTTATCTGCGTACAGTGTTATATCAGTGATTTAATAGCCCCTTCCAGTCATAATTCTGTAAAGTGCATCTTAAAGCAATACTAAGTAATGTGTATCAAAGTGCTTGCTGTGATTATCTTTTGTTAGCAGGCACAGTACTGTTGGAATGAAATTGATAAAACATTGCTTCTTTTTCTTTTCAGTTTTGTAGGATTGTATTTACAAAGTTATAATTGTCACAACATTACATATCAAGTTTTTAATATTGTGTTTTGGCACAAATCCAATTACCAATAGTCTGTGAAAATAATTTGAAAGTGTGTTCAGTTTCTGGAAAATAAATATGTAATCATAAGGTTTGAGAAAAAATCTTTAAAAAAATTGCAGTGCATTAATTTCCAATTTAATTTATTCATTTGGATAATCTCATCAACCAGCTGAATTATGGGAGAAAAGACATAATTGGGCAGTGTAGTCTGGCAATGAATAAATTGATGCTGGAGATTAGAAGGTGTCTAACTACCAAGATGATTGAATTTCTGGAACAACTAACCAGTATGACTGATAAAGGAAAAAATTCTTAAACCAAGAGACCTAACAATATTTAAAATTAATCATGATCAGTTTATGATATGCCTGCCTGATGCTATACTAAGTAATGTAACCTGAGACCCAGAAAGACTTCCCTGCAGTTCTTATTTACCTTCCTGTATAACTGAATTGTGCTATTTTGCTTGTAAGATTGAAATATTTTCGTTTTACCACACTATCATGCTATGGATTTGAAATGCAAACTATGCATTGTATGATACAAGTGGCTAGGGCAATGAATAAACTTCATAGGTTGAAGCTGAAATTATATTCTATTAATATTCAGATAAAATGTCAAATATCACCAGCCATAAAAGCAAAAACTTACCATATGTGATGAGGGAGATATCTAATATAATTTGATTTTATTAATAAATATTCAAAATCGTGCTGACAATAGCCATGTATATAGCTACATGTGAATTGATTCTGAAGTTACATATTTTTCTCTAAAATTAGGTTTTATTTTCCAAAAGTCTTTGTTTCTTATTGCAGTGTAATGACAGGCTTCTATATCTAGCTGAAGAATGTACTACATAGAGAATAGTGACTTTGTAAAGTATACAAAAAGTATACCAATCTCCTCTTTTCTGCAGCTTCTAAATCATGAGACATCAGAATCTGAGAAGAGGCTTAATTAATTCAAATTGTGCTGTCTCTAACTTGGCCCCTTTTGTCTGACCTTGTGGCTGTTTTTATAGGGAGCCAAACTAAAATACCTTTCTCTTATCTTGCAGTGTCGGTATCTTCCAGTAAGAGAAGGAGAAAGCATAGCGCTAGTTCTGTTTTTAATTCTCTTCAAATGTAACATATTTTATTTTCTCACATAGTGCTACTTATGTTTTTAGTTCTCTCCAAATGTAACACTTTGTTTTCTCAATCACTTTTAAGGTAGATTTTTTTATTAAATGATGACTAGGAGTTTATTGTCACAGGAAATCTTGTACTCGTGGATATCGGGGTAAAGTAACTGAAAGTTTTATTTTGTTCTTAATTATTAAATTTGAATTCTGGCCATTTCTGGTTATTTCCTTGTGCGTTTTGCAGTTTGTTTTTCATCCAGGGAAAAAACAAGAAACCTTTCAGTAGCTAACTTACTTCAGTAAATTCCTGTAAGTAAGAGCAAAGATGAATCCTTTTTATTCTGCCAGTGTCTGATATTCCAGTGTCATCCTACTGAGTTTGTGCTTCTCAGATCTAAAGTAAAGTCATGCCTGTATTATAGCCTGCACTTAGTGCTTCTTTCTAATTTGGCCAAAACCCGTGTAAAATTGGATTGTATTTACCAGCTACCTGACAATAGAGTTGTCTGTCAGTTCGTAGCGAGTGAGTGAGGCAGGGTAAATCAGCATAAAACAGAAATATCAGATGAAAAAAAATCATTGCTTCCTTATTTTTAGTACCTATCTTGGGAGTATCTTCTAGTAACTCCGGCTCTGGGTTTAGGCTAATATAATAAAGCATGTATTTAGCTTTAGTCACAATTATACTGAAATTGACACTGAAACATTTTAAGCCTCTCCAATCAGTGTGGTCACAGCTTTGATTTTTAATGCCTACTAAAACTAAGAAAGAATACAAATGTAGATCAGTCCCTCTTCTGCTGTAATTCATAAATCCACCAGTCTGGAAAACAGTTACTTAACACATATTTTTTTACATTGCTTGATTCATTATGAATCTTTCTAGCTGTTCATGTTGAGTTTAAAATTAAAAGAATGTTACAATACATGCAAAATTCAAATACAAATACGTATTTTTTCTTTTTTTCCTTTTTTGTTTTTAATGTCGTATGAGGTGTTCCATAACATGAAGGAGGACTTAGTAATGTAGTGTTTTGTTTTGTTTACTTTTGTTCTCTAAAACATCGATCTGTTTTGAGATTCTCTCTTGAATAGTTTGAGATTTCAGGTAATTTCTTGAACACTTGGAGTGTTCCTGTTTTCAGAGCTTGTCATATCTCTGACAATTTTACAGCAATAGGTGACTATAATGAAAGAGGCAGGAGAACATGGAGTTTTGCTATTTCATGTAAAGTTACGTAGTCAAGCCTGCTAAATGTTCTGAGATATTAACACACTACAGTTATGAGGGATTTATAGAAACCAACTTCCCTAGTTTTGCAGCTCTTCTTAAAGAATGGGCTGATGTGAATCCTGCTGCAAGTGCACTTGCACCATGAATTTACCAGCCCATATATAGTGGAGAAATGTGTTCTTAGCCCCCTTGTGCCCCTGAATAAAGGCAGGTGGTGCTAAGGGGTAAAGGAGCTGTTATACTTCTTCATTATCCTCCTTTCTGCCAAGGCAGGGAGGTGGATCTCACTTGCTCTCTCTGACCTTCCTTTTCAAAGCTTTTTTTATCCTTGAAGAGAACTTTCCTCACTTCAGTAGATGGTTTTTTTCTTTTGCATAAACCATGGACCCAGGAAGTGCTCCAGATACTAAGCTTTTTCACATGGATGTAAAACTTTTAACTAAAAATGTGGCTGTTCAAGCAGCCCTTGTGAATGGGGTTGATCTTATTAAATGTAGACACTTGCATCTCTATTCAGTTTTCCAGTCATTAGCCATCTGGGGCCATTTGAGAAGGTTATAAAGTCAGATGGATCTGAAAGAGATGACACAGGATCTACTGTGTAGCTATAGCTTTTTGGAGTAGGAAATGGGTGTCAGTGAGGGTCATCACCTGGAACAGTTCTAATGACATGTGGCACTGACAACAGCATCAGGCCTTCACATCTACTCCCTTCTTAGTCTATGGAGAGATAGAGACAAAGAAGCACTGTGAACACGCACACACACCGACTATTTCTAAGATACCTGGTTAAAACAGAGCAGTGCATTAGGCTCTAAAAGTGCAAATTTGTCTTTCTATGCTATAAAAGATGGTTGAAGTGACTCTCTCTGGTATAGATATTTATTGAATGAGGGTAGAAACCAAGTGATGTTCAAATTTATATGAAATTTATCCCACCCATATATATACCATTTATAAGGAGTCAAGGTGGTCACGATCTGTAATTTCCCTTCAGATAGACACTGCAGTATGTTCCTTGAGAGGAAGATGGGAAATCAACTCTGTGTCATTGGCCTTGATCACTCGGTCTGAGGCAAGTGAGACAAACACTGCTGGCCGTATCTGCTCTGATAGGGAAAACATTAGTTGCTGGCACCAGTTCCTTCAGCAATTGCAAAGTGAACATCAAATGCCAGCATTTTGTATTAAGCCAACAAGAAAAGCTGACCAGAGCTAAGGCATGTCTCCAAACAAACACAGAGGAGAAGAGTCCTTCAACTGAAGTGCATCCACTTCTAACAAATTGAGATATCCGTAATTTTGGTAATTTGATGTTGTTGACAGTGAAACACTAAAAGTAATCATGAGCTCTCTGGTCTGTCTGCAGGGAGTTTTCTGTTATCTGTTCAGGCATCAGAACCGAGATTACAGTGGTGATGCTGCCCTTCAACATTTTAATTTAAAATTTTGCTTTCATTGCATTCATTAGAGGGTCTGTTTGTGAATGTTGTTCTACAGAGAGAAGTCACGTCTGAGGTTATATGTTATCCCTATGTATTTGGGTGGCCTTTCCAGCGAACTGCAAAAGGTCATAACTCACCACAGCTCATTAGGAACCCTGATCAATGTGACACTGGGCAAGGCAAGTGATTTCTGCTTTTCTGCCAAGCTCATGTTCCAGTTGTTGGGAGGTTTCTTACGTCATCTCACACAAGATATTTCTTCTGGTGCAAGCAGATGGAGATGTGAGATACTATGCCAGATTTAAGCTACCACATACTTACAGTGGTCCCTGTTAGAGACAAGATGATCATAACTCCACAGGATAATCTTCTTCCTTAAACAAGGTATTAATAACAGTACTGGGTTTGGGAGTGATCTGGGCATTTTATTTTAACCCTTTAATAGAAAATGGAAATACGATCCTAGGAAAACATGGACCTTAAATATGACTGTCCTAAACATAAATCCTATTTGATAGATGTACATAAAAATTGCAGCACTCTTCCAACCATTGCAGTGACAGTTTAATGACACAGCAGCCAGCACCTGTATAAAAGAAATTGCTCCCCTTTTCCTCACTGCATGGAAGCTATTAGTTAAAGTGAAAAATAACAGTAAGTGTTGAAAAGTCAGAATTAACTAAGACGACTTCTGTAACAAGCAGCTGGTGACTAACAGTGCACAGCCATGCATGCAACTACTTCATGTTCAGTGGGTGGAATTTCAGTCTACAATGACTGTTCAAGAGCACAATCCACCTCAAATTAGATAACATGGGGAGGAATACATTGCGTTCAGTGGTATTGTCTCACAACACTGCCAGTTGTCAAAACTTACCTCCCAGGGCCCAGGCAGCAGCATCTATGTAGAGTAACAGTTGAATGCCACAGGGCATTCAGCTCTTCTAAACCGCTTCTTCAACTACTCTTCTCCCTTCAAAGATCACACACTGTTGAGCATCTAAGCAGCACTGGGCTGCATTTAATGCCCATGCATTTCACTTCCCATTCATAAGCTACGTAAGGAAGCAGTATATTTTTCAATCTTGATCATCATGTCCAAACAAGAAAACTGCTTTTAACTGAGTTTCTAGGGGAAAGCTGTATATCTCCTTTGAAGATTTTTTCAATGTCTCATCAACCTGCAGTGCAAATATCCAATTTGTTTCCCACTTACAATCTTCCCTCCTTCTTATTTTATTACTTGCTATTATGCAGAAACAACTTGTGAGACAAGATCTATTAATTCACACCTCCATTAAAAATGTTCCAGCTTTTAGAAGCTTAATTTTATCCCTCTTCAAGTTAATCTGTAAACAAATGGAAGCTTAGAAGGTGTTAACTCTAAATATCGTCATTTAATTTTGCTATTGAAACAAGTGCTCTAAAATCTCAGCTTTGGCATAAATAAAATGTCACATAATACCTTGTTATCTGTGTTTTCAATTTATGAAACAAGTAAATACTCTTAGAAAAATTTCTTTTGCTGACCTATCTTGATCAATATGTATCTAGTTATTATTTGGTACCTTGTATCAGCAGGTTTCTAAAGATAATTAATTCAAATAAGTGTTCCCTGCTTTTGGTTATTAGTTACAATATTAACTTGATAGGAAGATCTTTCTTTCATATTACATTATCCATTAGGGGAGGTTTAGGCTGGACATTAGAAAAAAAAATTTTACGAAAAGGCTCGTTGGGCACTGGAACAGGCTGCCCAGGGAGGTTGTCGAGTCACCTTCCCTGGAGGTGTTTAAGGGACAGGTGGACAAGGTGCTGAGGGGCATGGTTTAGTGTTTGATAGGAATGATTGGACTCCATGATCTGATGGGTCTTTTCCAACCTGGTGATTCTATGATTCTATGATCACATAATCCTTGCATCCAGGAAACTGTAGTGGTGGCAAGAAGTAGTATTATTGAGAGTGTGTGCTAGGTCTAGATATCTTAAAGGGGTGAATATGTCATAGAGCAGCTTTGTCTGTCTGCTTCCATTCTGCAGTAAAACAATACTGCTCCTTCAACCTAACTGATAAACACAAACAAGGTGAATTCTATATGTTGCCAACATACAAGCCACTATAGTATATTTATTACTTTGCGATAGTTTTGAATGGTTTGAATTATATAGAACATATGGGTTGAAAAGTATTTATAGCATTGTCTTGCCATGCCGTGAGAAATACAATCCTAATTTTAATCTACAAGGTATCAATAAGAGATAAAGCATGCCAATCATGGAAATGGTTGTTCAACAGAATATTAAAAATCTGAGAGCCTTTTAATTAGGTTCATGGAGAAAGGTGGTGAGACATAAATCAATATAAAATGACAGAGCTGAAAGTTTTAGTGGCAACTTTATTAGAACCAGGACAATTCCAAGAGGCAAATATTAGGCATGTCTGCCAGGCATATTGCAGCTTAAGGAGTAAAACATTGCTAAAGCAGGTTGAACACCAATAAGCTAAATTACTGTTACTATTTCTTCTTGATCCAAGCAATAAAAAACCCCAAAGAAAGTGGAAATAAATCTGACTCTGCAGAGAAACTTTTAAACACCATGAAGCAAAGCTCTACTTTATTTACAGACAATTCTAGTAACATTGCTTGTTATTAAGCCTGCCTATGTTCCTCTCTTTTTTTGTTATTTATGTTACCCAGCTTTGGCTTATATTTTCAATGCTAGATGATTGTGTCAGGTAGATTTTTTTTAACATTTTGACAATAATGGGCTCAACTTTCTAAGTATCATGAAGGGAAAACAATTTTTTTCTGTTTTCATGCAAAAACTGCATAATATTTTCTTTGGACAGCCTAGGCACCATTTTGTTATAGATACAGCTCTGATATTTGGTAATGTGGGGATGCTGTCAAATCGGGTTTGTTTTTTTTTAATTTTCCCCAGGAACCAAATTCCTGAATCATCTCACTGTTCACAGTGGGAATGTGTTTGCCTTTGATAGGTAAATTATATGAAATTTAATGTCTCATGCATCTCCATCACCTCTTAGTGATTGTATGGTGACTAGATTGTAAAAGTATCCTTCTCTGAAAAAAACTGAAAGGTTGTTTCATTGCACAGCTGCATGGCTTTTGATTGGGACTTTCTCTGCAGTTATTATTGTGGCAAGTTACTGAGAAATGAGAATTACAGAATAATGTCAGTCTGAAGGGGTCTCTGGAGATTACCTGGTCAACATCCCACTCAAAGCAGGGCTAATTTCAAAGTTGGATAAGGCTGCTCAGGCCCTTATGCAGATGATTTTTATAGATATCAAGGAATGGAGAGTCCACATCCACACAGGATAATCTGTCACAATGCTGAATCACTCTCACTGTGAAAAACCTTTTCCTAGTGTATAATGATGGTATTCTTTGCTCAAAAATTGTGTCAGATGTTTCTTGTCCTTCCACTGTATGCCTCCAAGAAGAGTCTGGGTCCATCTCCTTTAAAGTCTCCCATTATATGGTTGAAGACAACAATAAAATCCTGCCTTAGCTTTTTCTTCTGAGGTCTAAACAAATTCATTTCTCTCAGTGTCTCCTTATATGTCATTTGTTCCAGTCCCCTCCACATCTGAAAGTCCCTCCGCTAGACTTGCTTCAGTTTGTCAGACAGTTTTCATCTTGTAAGCCCCAAACTGGAAGCAGTCTTGCAAGTGTCAAGGAGAGGGGAACAAGCTTTGCTCTCAGCCGCCTGTTTACATCAGTACAGCCTGGGATGGGTTTGGCTACCAGGGCACACTGCTGACTCCTGGTCAACTTGGTAGCTTTGCAGCATACTGACCACTCTGTGCACATCACTCCTTCATTTGGTACCATTCATTAATTGACTAGGGGTGTGGTTTGTCCATTCATCTCTGTTATTAATAAAACATTAATCTCAGTATTGATTGAATGGGAAGGTTACCAATACCTGGCCAAATTTGTACTGCTGATAAAAGCCTGTTTAGACTAGCAACGTAGTCATTTTCCACCCCCCTTATAGTTTGTCTGTGCAGCCCATCTCTCACCAGTTTGGCTACTACACTAGTCATGTGGAAAATGGTCCCTCTTCTGTTTTTATTATTCTTCTGCTTCATCTGTGTTATTTCTAAACATTTTGGCAAAAGTCACATTAGTAAAATGCAGTAAAAAAATAAGCTTGCATGGTGGAAAGATGAGATGAGGAGTAAATAAAAGTGGGGAATAGAATGGGGGCAGTGAAGAAATCTGGTGGGTCTGGTGGGACAGAATTTTGAATCTCTGGTAGCCAGAACATGGATGAAGAAAAGAGAAAGTGCTCTGGTAGGAGAACATATATATTGTATATAGACCCGGCGGAGTTTGGGGTGGACCAGAAAAGCAAAGCTGAAGGAGAAATTCTAGAAGATGACTGAACTGGAGATTGAGTGGAATTTAAAGGTACTCGGGGAATGAGACTTGGACTAGGGACAGGGGCTATAAATACAACTGAAGCAGGACAAGTACATGGTGCAGCACACAGAGAAATAAAAAGGCTGACAGGGAGAACCGGGGAATATGGAGCTGGGCTATGCAGAAAAATCTCCCTCCCAACAGATGTGTGCAACTCTTGCATTTTATTCCTGTCCATTACACATTTACCCAGAAAGTAATTGAAGGTCCAGCTGTTGGTTCCTTCAGTACCAGCTGGCAAAAGTTGGTGTTGTAGGTATGAGCTTCCATCATTCCTGAAACACCATCACCCATAAGGACTCAATGAGCTCCTCAGTAGGGTGTTGATTCTTTAATTTCTTTAAAGTTTTGGTATTTCTCATACACATAGAGGAAAATACAGTAAAGTTACATCAGTAAGATTGTGACATCATCCTTCCCAAACCTAAAGCATGCCAGAACTAAATTTATGTGCATATCTCTTTCTCTCCCTCTCTCTCTGCCTAATGTCCTAACGTGTGAAGTGAAGATACCACTGCTTTACCACACAGGACCCCTATGAATAAACAGTCATTGGTGTCTGTGAAGTGCCCAACTATTGTAATGAAGAGTGTTATTGAAAATCACATGTGGAAAATCGACAACACTTTCAGAGCAGACTTGACTAAGAAGGAAGACATGAGGCTACATATGAGCAAGGGTGAAAACATCCAAAATACTGAGTAAGTGCTCAGTCAGTTAATATGATTTTGGAAACTAGCAATGATATTACTAAACACAGTATGTGAAATAGGACAGAAATGGTTTACAGGCTTGTTAAACATATATATCCAGTATTTTTCTAGAAAAATTACAGCGTGAATATATTACTACTTCAGTCCTTGTATGGATTTGCATGTTCAGCTACCTTGAATTTATTTATTTCATAGGTAGATAGGGGTTGACTTCACAGAAGCAAGGAGTTAATACACCAGTTTTTCATGTTCTCTAATTTGTTTCTGACATGGATTCTGAGATATGACCCTCAATTCATTGTATTCCTTACTTAAGATGAAGGATTTGGGTGGTTTCATACCAGCGAGGTGTTAGAGATCTTACTCTTCAGAGAGAGAGAAATGCATTTCGATACAAAAATCAGCACATAAGCAAGTATTAAATACTGTCTGTATCCCCCTTTTTTGAAAGGCATTTAAGAAAATTACCTAGGCTCAGGACTGCCTTTTCAAGAAGACTGAAAAGTTGCTGTATAGCTAACACTAGCTTCTTTATTATTTATTTAATAGTAACATTAGATAGTAATAACTTCAAGCTATTTTCATGTATGACTCATTTTCTGAATGCTACATGCCTTATTTCCTCTCCCTCTTATTCTTGTTATTGTCAACAAACGTGGATCTATCTGGAAATGGCAAGCAACCTGAAAACTGCCATTAAATAAGAGACTGACCCTACTTTTGCACTGTACCTCCAGGTTGCTCCTGAACTAAAACCCAACAAAGCAGAGAAAAGTAATTTTTTTGTTTATTACAGGGGAGATATGGTAAGAAATAAATGGTAACAGGTCTCCAGCAACTCCACTTTATGACTTCTGATGAAAGTCAGGTTTAAGTCCCATAACAGGCTAAAATGAATGGACTCTGTAGATGGTCTCTGTAGGATAGACCTAATATCAGATTGCTTGGAGAAAGCCGCCTTGTCCCAGAGAAATTCCTCAGATCTGTGTCTCCCAACTATTTCATCATTTGTTGATGTCATCAATGGGCAAATTTCAAAAAATAAAGACAAGGTCTGCATCTTATGGACAACTCTGAATTCCAGATTAAAAATCAGAGTTTTCATTTAAACTTCCTCTGAGTGTGAAAGTGATTCACCATTTTTGTGAAAACTGAGGCTCCTTAAAAAGTTACACAACATTTCACTCCAACGAGAAGACATCAAATAGAAATAAAGTAAGAAATATGGATGTAATTGAAAGGATGTAAAATAGTACAGTGCTTAATAAATCTGAAATCACCAGTTTTACCATACATCTCAGTTGTCTCAGCATAGTAGAGGTTTTATGTACTGCATACTGTGAATCATTATGTGGGAATCACTAGAGAAATACTTAGAACAGGTACTTCTGCAATGTAGATGAATGGAATGTGCTATCTAGGTTTGTTGTCTGTCTGATGCTCTACACTAAAATTGTCATGGGGAACACTTAATTGAAGAGATACTTTTATTCCTTTAATTTCCATTTTAGTGCTAACAGCATTCTCAATGTCTTTTCTTTGCCTGGTTAATCCTCAGTAATGTTCTGAGAATGAAGACCTCTAGACATGTGTACAGCTGCTGCATAGAAGGCACAAGCCTTTTGCAAGATGCTAGAGTAAAAAATAAATAACTTTATACTTCCAGTCAGAGATGCTGAAATAAGTTTGAAGTTCAGTGTGGATTCAGATGCAAAGACGATCTGATATTTATCTTCATAGTAAGTTAGCTGAAATCTAATAGTGAACTGAATTAGCACCCCCCTAGAGGACAATTTCTACTGAATATGATTTTACTTAGATCTAATCTATAAACCCATTTCAACTGTATTTTCTGACTAAATGGATTTGTAATGATGAGAACATACTGTATCCATGACAATCCATGATTCGTAAATTTAGGAAGGCTACCTTGTTACATCCTTGTAGTTACTACAGAGTATTTCTGAGGCAAATTTAAAGGAGAAGTAAAATATTGGGTTAGGAATCTTGCTGCTAAACTTGAAATTACATTTTTTCCCCCAAAAATAGTAAAAAACAAGTGCTTAAGCCAAAACTTGAGGTAGTTCAATTTCTTGTCTAAGAATATGCCCTTTTGCTTTTTGAATCATGTATAGCAAGGGGATTAGCTGAATTCCTTCTGACAAAGTCAGAAAACTGTCTCCTGTTTCCCTAAACAATAAAGAACCCGAACCATTTGTTAGATACTGTTTTGAATATTAGTCAAATTGAATCTAATCCCAAACCTACTTGCAGGTACCTATATGCATTGTAAATTCACCTAAGAGTTGACGGCATGTTGCATTCAGTTGGTTTCTGCGGATCTGCAGAGTTGTATCATATCAGGGATGAGACGCTGTTTATCCCTCTTCTCCTGTGTCGTTTTCTCATCTCCTGACTCACTAGCAAGTGCAGCTGTAAGCCTTTTCTTATGCAGCATGATGCAGAATTATGTGGACTTCGCTTTTCAGAGCCTGCTGCTGTGTGTGGCATGTGTGCTCCAGAGTGCGGAGCTGAAGACAAGCTGAGCTCTTGGGTAGGAATGCAAAGGGTTCTCCAAGTTTTATCAGCAAGTGAAAATAGTAATCAAGGCTGTCTTGTGTGGCACTTCCCACTGGTTTTTGTGGAGCAGTGGTGAGGCTGGAGAATGAAAAGACGTTTAAGATATTTTCAGTCAGACTTTCTGCACTGTTGGCTTAACTTTCCATATTACTTATTGTACTTTCCAAGGTAACCTGATTGAAAGTAATTTTGAATTTTACATTTGGCACTAGACTGATACTGATTAGAATTATCAAATGTGGTGATCTGCAAATCTATCAAATGACTACTGTTTCAAGCTGGATATCTAATGCTAAATGCTTGAATTAAATAACAAGCACCTGAGATGCTAGATGGAGCCATATGAAGAAAGACAGTACAATTTTAAAACTGTTATTGATGTTTCAAAATATTTTTACAATGTTTAAAACAAAATTGAAACTAAACCAGAAGTAAATAAAAGAACAGAAGCCTCTGGTCAATAATTCAAAAATTGACCTATTTGTCTTACAAAATAATTTTAACATACTATTGAATACATGGACTATTTGAAAATCAAGCATCAGTTTTGATCATATTTAATACTACAGTAAGTTTAGATGAAGAGCCAATGTTATATGCTAATTGTGTACACATTTAGATCATATTCTGGAAAAAAAAATATCTGAAACAGTGCTGGAAAAATTTGGGACAATTTTGCTGCAAGGAAATACAAATTACATTAGGTTGTTTTGAAGAAAAGAGAGCCTTAGCTTCAGGCTGCTGCTCAGTCCTAACACCATGAGAGGCTGAGTGGGTTTCATCAGATCCAGCCATCCTGCCCAGAGCAGAGGTGAGTAGGGATGTGCTGCATTTAGCTGCCAGCCGCAGCTGCAGTGGGCTGCTGCTCTCTGTTTGAGGTTTGAGCTGGACTGTAGGGACTTAAAAAGTTTGTTGTGCCAAGCTTAGTGCAACATCCACTTCTGACATTGGGCTATATGCAACAGAAAATGTTTTTGCTAGAAAGGAGTAAACATGTTTTTTTCTGCCATAGGTAGCCATTAAAGAATATTATGCAACAAAAAGAAGTTGAAACCTGGGTGGTTTTCTTTCCTTTCATTTATAAGGAGTGTGTTTATCTGGAAAAGGAAAAAAAAAGTTAAAATTCAGTAGGGGTTCGTTGTGTATAGCATGCTGGTACTGTGTGTGCCCCGTGTAAATAGGTAATAACATATTTTTAAATGCCATGACAGAAATGCTGCTGCTATGTCCATAATACTGTACATTTAATTCAGTATGAATTTGTCATCTAATAGACTTTTCCCTTCCTTTGTAATTTATAAGGCAGGGAGTAATTACTGTCTACCAACAATAAAAAGTGAGAAGATTAATGTGGTGCTATATTGTGGCACCTCTGAAGCAACTGAGCTTATTCTCTGTTGCTGTGAGGAATAAGAAATGACACTAATAGATGACATGAGTTTGTCAAAACAAAATGCAACTTTTTAATGTCTTGAAACAAAATTGTGACCAACACAAAAGGCAAGTGCATGAATTTCTCATAGAACTGATTTATCATATATTTAAACATAAGTTACTCTCAAAATCTATCAACAAGCCATTTTGCAAACACATATTATGTGCATCTGGCTACATGAATGAACTTCCTGTGTTTCATTACCTATGTTCTCCTTACTTACTATTGATTGCATAGTCAGCGTATGTAAATTTATGTTTGGATATTACCTAAATGAATAACTACTTTGGGATAATTTAGATACCGTAAATATATAAAACTTAAATGTTTATTATTTGGTTAGTACTGATGATTGAGAAACCTGCATATGAGGAAAGACAAAAAGTTTGCAGTCTACAAGCAGGAAAGAGAAGATACAGAGCAATGAGGAAAAGAACACAGTATGGTTTTTCACTCTACTGTTTCAATTTTCAATCTGCTGTTTCATACCCCTGTAATGTGACTATTAGCCTGAACAACTGAAAGTGACCACTGAGAGAGTTTCCTCCCTGTCACATTTCTGGTCATGATTGCTGTGGCTGCATTAGTAAGCCTATGCGACCATGTAGTTGGGATCTTTCCTCTTCACCCTGCATTTTCTGACCTCTTCCCTTGCCTAAATTCTTGTGACTGTGTGTTGAACAGCATTAATTTACTACTCTGGGCCTAAGTGTCTATGGCCAGAAATGAGGGGAGAGGAAGACTGCCTGCTCTGGCACCAGTTTGCAGATACTACTTAGATATAAAAGAAAAATGACAGCCTTTAATTTAAATGTTCAGAATTGATGTCTAGGGGCTACTTAGAGATGTGGTGGATGCTTACAGCTGTCCTTGAAGGGAAGGAGAGCTGTAGGATCTAAGAAATTAAAAATCAGATAGAAAATCAGTTTGGCAGGCATGTCTTAAATTGTAATCAATTGTTATCAATTTCATTTTCTATTTTTCCCATTTTCAACTATATTTTTAGCATACGTAATTTTCTGTTTCTGGAGGTCCTCTGTGACAAATTTAATAGATAATTTTTGTTCCACTGTATGTCAACAGGGCCTAGCCTCAATAAAACCAGCACACACTTAGCAGCTAAGCGACATGGCATTGCAGACTTTACTGCTCTGTTTCAAACTATAACATGTTTATCACATGGTTTACTGTTCATTAATATTCAAAGAATTAATTGGAATGTAACATTGAATTCAGCATTTTCTAGAGGACAAGTATGAGTCAAATACCTCAGCCAGAACAATATTTCTCAGCAAACTACTCAGATTTTGTGAGGCTTCATATTCCTGTGCACCTCTCTTGCCTCCACTTTGAATGAAAGGACAAACTAAAGCATGCTACTTCGAGATCTGAAGACCCAGATAACTCAAGACTGAAATTTGATGTAATTTGTTACTATTTTTTCTTAACAGAGGAAGAAGAGGATATAATAAGCTATGAAGTACAGATTTTTAGCAGCCCGGCTTTGCAGATGAAATACAGATTTTCTCATATGCAAAGACTGATCAGTGTGGTGTATTTTCAGACAGGCTATTTGTTTGCCTTCTGATATACTTTTGTCACCTGTCCTTTGAGCAGTAATACTCAACCATGTGCTTTTGTTGCATTTTTTACACTTTTTATGCTTTCAAGCATATGACTTTCAAGTTATATTTGAATTTCTGGGATGCGTATTTCTTGTACATGGGCATCAGCTAAGACTGGTGCCTACGTCTTTTCAGCTGTCAATCAAATATTGCAGCACAACATGCTTTGTACATGCCTTGAACTGGTTTTCGTCTGCTGCTGATAGCCCAGGATAGCCATGTCCTGTAAGGTATTTGATCTGCTTGTACTAGTGGTATTGTCCCATGTACTAGCAATTTGCTTTGATGAAAATGGTTTAGATACAAATGGATCTGTATGTTTAGGAACTCTTTTTGGTTTTTTTTACTGGGTCCTAGGCTGTGCTGTTAGTCTGTGGGCTGCAGAGGCTCTGTTCCTACAGTTTACACTTTTAAAACAATAACAAGTACCTACAGATAAACCATGCCATCTGGGGCAAACACGCAAGCATGCAGGTGTTAAATCTTCCCAAGTGCCTTGTTCCTTCCCTGCTGTCCATAGCACATCTTTGGGCTTGACATCTCTGCCTTCTGACGCCTCTGCATTTTTCCTGTAATCTTCCTAGCAGCTGGCAGAAAGTGACTTTGTAGATGGCCTGTGTGGTAAGCTCTTTTGGAAAAGATTTTTGCCTTTCCTCTGTGCTTTATATCAGTTGGTTCAAGAGGTCTGCATGCACTCTGATGAACTTAAAAGCACTACTTTAAGAAGTCTTTTATTTTGCCAGGGTTTATTTTCCTGTGGCCTAGAGCCCTCTGATTTGTTTGGTGGGACCATATGTGGCTGTACAGTGTTTTGTTTCAAAAGGTCATTTTCAAATGCAACGTACCTCTTATAGTTACATTTTAAAGAAAAAGAGGCCGGTTGAAATGCTAGGTTGGTTTAGATTGGAATTTTTGAAAAAATGTTATTTAAATTGTAATCTGTCATGCAACCTACGTTCTTATTTATCATTATTTTGAGGTTCATATAAAAGAGAACATTTATATCTTTCAAGCGTTTTTCTTTAAAAGCATCTACTTAATGTTAGACATGGAAAGATTTTCCTATTAATTTTATGAAGCCTGAGTAACTGATTAAACTGCAGTCTTAATGTGTGCATCTGAAATATTTGGAACGAGGGCTTGCCCAAGAATAAAAGGAACACGAGTCCATAAAAGTCCTGTAAAGGCATGGTGAAGGAGGATTTATGGCTGACACTTGCATTTTTTTGCTGGCATTTACCTTTGAAACAGTCTGGAAGTAAGTGTAAGAAACTGACAGCACTTCCTGAAACACCCTTTTCCAATCTATTGAGTGCATTTTACCTCTTTCTTTCAGATGACAGAATTGTATTGTTAAATCTGAACATCAGGAAAGGAAAAAAAATCACCTAGTGACTGAGTAATTCTGAAGAAAGTTCACTAGGAACAGTGGAACCTGGAAAAAAGACTTCTAGATGTGTTTTATTCTTATGTGAAAGCACTACAACTTTTTTTACAAAAGCCATATTTTAATTCTAAAACTCATGTAAGAGGCGCAGTGGTACGATTTTTCCTTTTAGTCTTTGAGGCTTAGAACAGCTTCAATGGAGACAAGGGTGACTATGTTTCTAGAAGTGTGAAAGCTGTAGAGAGTACACCAGAGATTGTCAATTGAAGCTGACCTTTATTTTTTTTAAAAAAATGTTTCCAGCTTTTCAAATATATTTTATTCTTCAGATTGTTTACACCAAAGTGATATGTCCTGTGTCCATGTTTTCAGAGTGTTTGCCTGCTGGACCCTCCACTTTGACACACTTGTGGGCAGAATTGATTGCCACACTCAGGCCCCTGTGGCTTCTGTCCCCAGAGCGACATAACCACACACCAACTCAATACTGCTGCCAGAAAATCATATCTATGCAGTGCCCAGACGCACATTGTCTGTCAGCAGATTTTTTGTCAAATTTGGCATGCTTTTAAACTGGATTAAGTTGTTTCCCCAGATTGTATGTCTCCTCATATACCAGAGTCTGTAGGATTGCCTAGTTTAAGAGAGAGACTATGTCAGAGACATATATTGCTCAGATAGAACTGTGCCTCGTAGGAGATAGGAATAGGAAGAGAAACACTGAGCAAGTTGGCTGGTCATTAGTTTGGATCCTGGGGAACTGGATCGAAGTATTTATTTCACTGGTGTTCTTCCTTGGAGTGCAGAAAATTCATCCAGTGATCAGGATTCAAAACATACATAGAAACAATGCTTTGCAGAGATTTTGCTCCAAAGATAAAACTGTACCATTAATGTTTAAACTAAGGTAAATGGTATCTGCCAGTTCTTAGAAGCAGCAGAGATCTGAAAATGGGCCACTTGGAATGTAAGTAAGTAAGAGAATGTTTTTCTATTTCTGCCTACTACAACAGAATCTGAAACATTAAACATTTCTCAAATTCACTACGGGTCAGTGCAGTGCCCAGCCTTTGGGAAAGAGAAATCTAACTCTCAGTACCAAAACTGGGGAATTACTAAGTAGGGAAAAGGACTGCAAATAAAAAAATCATCTAAGGGATAGAGGAGATTATAAGCTAAATACAAGTTAACAGAGTAATCTTTTGCAGAAATGGCAGATTTTATTCAGTGAACAGAAAAACAGATGAACAAGTCAATGTGCTGTTTTAGGAGAGACTGGCAAAGCCTCCTTCAGACATATGTACTTACTAAGGGTTAAGGAAAGTCCTTCTGAGAACAGAAAGAGAATGCAAGAATTAGAGAGGAAACTCTGGAAGGCAGGCTGGACACCGTGGTGTGATGTAGCAGGAACCTTACAAAGACAAAATTTGTACTAAGAGGGCAGCAGCTGAATTGTTATCCAGGCTAACTGGAAAAAGCTGAGGACAAGTGTGTTTAATTTCCAGCAGGGAGGACTTCAGCTGGAGATTAGATAGTGAAGCAGCAAGCTGTCCACTTGAGAGAGGCATAATCATTGGAAATGTTGTAAGGGCAAGTTAAAATTAGTTCCTGTGGGGCAGTCTTTGAAGCGATACTCTGTCCCTAGATTACTGAAAAGTATAGTGATTGCAGAGTATGTAATTTCTGTAGGTCTGTTTATATCACTTTCAAATTGAGACTGCGGGACAGTTTGACTACTGGTAGAGTTTGGAGCAGCTATTGATCCTGCTTAGCACTGCAGAACTGTACCTACAGACGTGTCTGTAGATTCTTTTTGCTTATTATATACACATGTTTGTTTATTTGTAAATGTGTATTGAATGAGAAGAAATGTTTTGGTGTTTGAATATTTTACTATTGGAATTTTTTTAAAATCAGATTTCTGCAAAATGAAATCTCTACAGAAAGTATTTTTTCCTTGAAAATTAAAAAAGAGGAATTTTTCTGTCTGAACTTTTCCTTCACAGAAACTAATTTTTTTGTGTTGATTTCAGTATTCTTCAAAATCTTAATAAGAGGACAATGTTTTTTTCTCAGAAGTTAAATTCTGGGAAGGAATATTATGGCATTTATTACATATTATGTCTTGTTGCATAGTCTGTCTCAATTGGTTCTTCAAAGATCTGTTTCTGGCCCTTGTTTTGTCCTGTGGGCAGTGTCCTGGCACACAGAACTTCAGGGTTCCAATGGGAGTGGTTGCTGTGATGAGGACTTACCTTATAAGAGGTGCAGTCTTGGTCCAGAGGAGAAAATGTGCAAATCATATAAGGTAAGGCCCAATACGTAACTGATAACCCAAAGTTTCAAAGGTCTTGTAAAGAAAACTTTACAATTTTTTTTTAACCTTGAAATATTTTAATATTTTAGATAAGCTTGGAACGTCATTTTTTTTGTTGATAGTTTATTGCACTTGGAATGAGATGCACACCAATGAATTTCAGAAATTTTAAGTTCAGCTTTGGTAGAAAGAATTGAATTTTGACCTTTTATGATTAACAAGTTATACTTGTCCAACAAATGTCAATATCAAGGTCCCCCAATCCTTCTTTAGTTACAAATTTCAGTATGTGCTGTGGAACTAGTGAGGAAGGTCAAACGAAAATCTGATTGAATGCTAAGGATAACAGGAGTTAAGTAATTACAGTAGACTGGGTTACGAGGGTGAGAGGCAGAAGACTGCAGCATTCCTGTCCAGGATGTGAAGCAAATAAGTAGTGATAGAGAAAGAGGGAGAGTTTTGGATGAGGTGGCTGCAGGGAGTCTGCATATAGAAGTGGCTACACAGAGTCAGGCCAGGCACTGGAGGAGAAGATTTTGCCCTTTCTGGACAGAGAAACAGACTGGAAGAAAAACCCCCAAATTGGAGGCAAGTGTAAGAATGGGACAAGAAGATCTGAGTCAGTCAAGCAAAAGCACTTGACAAAGAACAGCTGTAGGAGGACAGAGAAAACCTTCTGATTGACAACAGTGACAGCAACCACTATACGTTTACTAGTCTTTACTTCTTATCCTAAACTGGAGTAGAATAGATGATACCTAGTGTCACTATTTACAGCTTTTAGCAGGTATTACTGACATTCTTCCTCTGTTGCTCAGTTTTGAGCATGATCTCCTGCCATCACCTGCTGTGTTAAAGCGAGAGGTGCACCAATGTGTCCAAGCCTTGCTGTCTGTGACTATAAATATGAGGGAGAAGGATACCTTTTTTGTTTTTCTACATGTCCTCATTGGAGTGTGAGAATCTACATGCAGGAAAAACATTATTTGAAAACTTTTATTTTTTATAAGGCCAAATTAAGGTCTCCTGTGATAAGTAATTTTGGTCCATTTGCACCTTTGTGATTGGTATTATAATAATTATTTTCATTACTATAAGGTAATCGTAAGTGAACTACCATTTCAATATATGAAAAGGATCAACTCTGGAATGTGCCATGCTCATATAGTGAAATATATTGCTGTTTGTAAATTCTTTACTTCTCACAAAGATTGGTGACCAAAATAAGTAATAAAGAAAAAAATTTCAAGTAGTATTACACGAAGGCAGCTGATTGTTGACCTGAAAAATTAAATTCTCCATCTAATTCTGCCACAAATGCTACTGTGAAGTTCAGAAATAATTTACATCAAACTCCTCACAAGTATTCTTGTGTTGTATTGTGATTTCCTTTGTGCTGAATGGAAGTCCTACAGTCTGATTTATGCAGGTGTTGAACGTTTACCCTTGCAATTGCAGACAAGGGAAGTAGTACTCTGAACATTCAAAGTGCTATTTAGCAGTGGGTACTTAAAAAACACTAGTTGCACATAAATCAGTACATGCTTTTGACTGTAATCTCTCTCAGACTCATCTTTTATCCTTTCAGCTCACAAGAGTATTGGAAAAATACATTCATTAGCACCTGTCAACTTCTAAAAGGCTATAGTGACATGGAAATCCTGAAAGGAAATTAATTCTGATGTTATAGCCTAATTCAGATAGTGTGCTGATAGTAAGGCACTAGACACTGAACAGTTAGGAAAAAAACCCCCAAGAACAGAATAGCTACTCATTTAACAAATTCTTTTCATCGTGTGCACTGATGAGCTGTTGCCCTGTGAAAAGTATGGTCATATAATTACAAATAATAGGCATATACACAGGAGAGATAAATGAAGGTTTCATTGCTTTTGCAAGGTGCATTAATTATATGTGCTATAAATAAAATCTTAGGGTTTTTAAAATGTATATTCATCTACAGCATGTGTCGGGGCAGTTCTACCTTGCCCTCACATACAGAAAGAAATTAGTAAACTATGCAGAAAAAACCCCAACAAAACAACCACCAAAAATCCCAACAGGAACTTGCTGTTGCTTCTATATGTTTGATTTCTGGGCTGCTTTGAGAGATATAGCTACCTCACCACTATTCACTTAACTCTAATGAAAATAACCCTTTAAGTGTGTTGTAATTTAGATATCAACAACACTGATAACCAGAATGACACAGAACCAATTTCTCAGTATTTATTCCAGTGATTTTTTGGTGAGAATTTAGATTTCGGACTCAATGAACTGACAAATACATTGAGCTCTTTTCTCTTTAAAACCCATCTCCACCCCCCTTCCCAACCCGCTATCCCTAAAAAAACCTCCCACATTTCTTCAGGAAGAAACTTCTATGTTGTCAAGGGGATCAGCTGCAAAATTATTGGTGCACATTTTTAAGCCATGGAAAAAAATCCCAGGAATGGAAATATGGGAGAGGAAAATATTGAGAACATCTGAATTCAGATATTAAGTGCATGAACAAAAGATCGTAGGATCCCTTCCCGCCCTGTCAATAGAACCTTCAGAAAATGTGAGTGAAGATGCCACAGACCATGCAATAACTGTGCAGAGACAAACCTCTCTAGACTTTAATCCAGTCTGCAAATATTAGTGACAGGTCTGAGAATACAATTAAATTTGTCAAAAAGGAAGCTTTAAGACACTGAAAAGATGTGCAAATTTATTCTGACTTTAGCAAATAGCTTTAGAGGAGATTTCTCTTCACAGTCGGCATGGTTTAATTTTGGCACATCCAAATATAGTATTTCAGTCACTCATTTTAAAATTAACCAGAGTTAAGGATGAAGGGAGGTGATAAAACTAATGCCAAAGGAAATGTTTCATTTCATGTCGAATAAGAAGTTTTGATGACCTAGGTAGATAGGCTTTTGTTTTCATGTTGGCAGAGCCTGTTCTCCTCACTACCATTTCTTGGTCAATGCTGAGATATTTTTTCTAAGTTATTTTACTTTAGTTACCAAATAAAATTTTATTTTATTCAAGTTCTAAAGAAAACATTCCTGTGTGTTCTGAATATGAAATACATTTTCTTACACATTTTGAAATACTATAAATAAATCAAGATTATTTTATGTATTCAACTTTCATATAGCTTTTTTTCTTTCAATTTTTTTCCTAAAATTTATCTCCTGTTAGTTATCTTTTCTTCTTTTTCCTGCAATGTGTCCTATCCATTTTCAGGTGGTTTCCTTGCCATTTTTTTTTCATAGTTGGCCTTCACATGTGTCTTCTGTTATTTTAAAAGTAATTCTTCATATTGTCTCTCCTCATTCCTGTATGCCAGTGTAATGGTTTTGACTTTTAGACCCTCCTTGATAACCAGGTTGTAACTGAGGAAGAACTCAATCTCCCAGTATTCCATGTGATTTTCTACACAGCACCTATATCTCGCATTCACCTACATCCCAGTTATAAGTTTATAAGCGCGGGATGTAGGCGAACGCGAGATATAGGTGTTGCGTATAACAAGGGGGAGACGCCTCTTTGTGGTTCCCTGAGTGGGGGTCGAACCTGGGCTGCAGCGGCGAGAGTACGAAATCGTAACCACTAGACCAACTCTTCCCTTCCTGCCAATCACCTCTGAGGCTGCTTGTATGCCTTCATATGCTCCTAGGATCTCTTTCTCCATAGGGGTGTGGTTGGCTTCAGAACCTCTGTAGCTTCGGCGCCAGAAACCAAGTGGTCATCCTCTAGTCTCACCAGGCACCTTTTGCCAGAGGCTCCAGGAGGGACCTTTATCTCCGGCTGCAGTATAGAGCACATTCTTCACCTCTGGTCCCGTCCGGACTGGCCCAAGGGCCACGGCATGTGCAATCTCTTGCTTGATTTGTTTGAAAGCTTGCTGCTGTTCAGGATCCCATTGGAAGTGGTTCTTTTTACGGGTCACAAGAGGGCTCACAACTTGACTGTACCCTGGGATGTGCATCCTCCAGAAGCCTATGGCTCCTAGAAAAGCTTGCGTCTCTCTCTCATGTTGTTGTGTCGGAAATCAGAGGCATTTTCCAAATTTTCTGCTATGCGCTGTATCCAAGCACGCGTCGTGCCCACGGTCGGTTCCCTCAACTTTGGATCGTATATTGATACCAAGCAACTAATATATGATACAGGGGCACCTTTAATTACTGTCTTCCACATTGGCTCTGTGCAGATCACTTTCTCTGGATCTAGCCAATTGTAATGTTCTGGGTTACTATAAATGATTTCCAGCATAGCCAATTCATGTAAGTACTGGATACCTTCTTCTGCCATGTTCCACTTTCTTGGGGAACTCACCAGATCTTCTTTAAATGGGTGCCTGTCCCTCACAGCATGGAGGATCCGAACCCAAAGACTGCATGACCTACTCCCTTTTCCAATTTCCTGCTCAATGACTCCATCTCGGGCTATAGATCCTAGCTGCTGAGCTTCATAACCCTCTAATTGGTGGTTTCTAGCCCCATTGTCCCAGCACCGTACCAACCAGGTGAGAATTCATTCATCAGTCTGGCAGATGAAGAGGAAGAAGAGTCAGTGAATCAAGCTGAAGAAGCTCCACCATACAATCAGCTACCAGAAGAAGAGACATGTTATGCCCTTTTCACCGATGATTCTTGTTGTATTGTACTGTGGACTATCATGGCTTGAATGAAGTCACACCGCCACTGAGTGCTGCTGTGCCAGATATGTTGGAGCTCCAATAGGAGCTGGAGTCCAAGACAGCGAGATGGTTTTCTACCACTGATATTGCTAATGCATTCTTCTCCATTCCTTTAGCAGCAGAGTGCAGACTGCAGTTTGCTTTCACATGGAGGGGTGTGCAGTACACCTGGAACCGACTGCCCCAGGGGTGGAAACACAGTCCCACCATTTGCCATGGACTGATTCAGGCTACATTAGAGAAGGGTGAAGCGCCAGAACATATATAATACGTAGATGACATTGTCGTATGGGGGGACACCGCAGAAGAAGTTTTTGAGAAAGGGGAGAAAATCATCCAGATTCTCCTCAAAGCCGGTTTTGCCATTAAGAAGAGTAAGGTCAAGGGACCTACCAAAGAGATCCAGTTCTTAGGGGTATAAATAACAAGAAGGAGATGCCTTTCTCTCTCTTCAGTTCCTGTAGCCCTGGGAGGAGGTTCTTTACGAAACCATTACAGTCAGTTATTTCTTCGCCTCATTCATTTACTACACTGGCTTAGGGTTTTCTACACAGGTAGCCCTGTTTAGGTGTCACCACATTAACCCTGAAGAAGAGGTGGTGTGAGCCAAATCCATGAAGTCATAGAATCATAGAATGGTTTGGGTTTGGAGGGACCTTAAAGATCATCTAGTTCCAACTCTCCTGCCACGGCCAGTGACACCTCATACTAGACCAAGCTGCTCAAGCTGCCATCCAGCCTGGCCTTGAATAATTCCAGGGAGGTGGAATCTAGAACTGCCATGGGTCAACCTGTTCCCGTGGCTCACCACCCTCATTGTGAAGAATTTCCTCCTAATACCTAATTTAAATCTTTCCCCCTCCAATTTAAAGCCTTTCCTCCTCATCTTATCACTACATGCTCTTGTAAAAAGCAACTCCACAGCTTTCTTATATGCCCCTTCAGGTGCTGGAAGGTTGCTATTAGGTCTCCCCAGAACCTTCTCTTTTCCAGGCTGAACAACCTAAGCTGTCTCAGCCTGTACCATACAAGAGGTGCTCCAGCTCTCTGATCATATTTGTGGCCCTCCTCTGGACCTATTCCAGCAGTTCCATATCCTTCTTATGCTGGGGATTCCAGAACTGGACACAATACTCCAGGTGTGTGTGTGGAGTTGTCTCATGAGAGCAGAATAAAGGGGAAGACTCACCTCCCTTGTCCTGCTGACCGCAAATGAATGAGATGAAATGACTAGAGGAGCATGAAATTCTCTTTCTGTGTTGCTGTCACATGGTTCAGGCAGGAGCTATCCCATGGTCCTTCTCCCTTGGTAGCATAGAAAAAAAACATCCTGTTTGTGGGATGAGTTTAGTTCTAGGAGTGAAAAATGCTCAAAGCCATAGATTAGGAGTCACTCATAATTAGGCCTCATGGTGAGCCCCACCTAATCTTCATCACCAGCAGAGGATTGGCCAAGGAGGGTACTGGCCTCCAGTCCTGTTGCTGGAACCCGCTGTAGCCCAACTTGTGGCAACCCTGTTTCTGCATGGGGTCATCTGCCAAGATCCCATCTAGTCTAAAACACTCTGTAATTCTGTCTACTTGATATACAAGTCTGTGTAAGGCTTTCTTTCTCCATCATCAAATTGTATTTAGCTTAATTACAAACCTAGACATTTTGTGATATTTGTTTTAAGCCAACATTTTCATTTGGATGGCATATGGGTTTTTTTTCAGATTCATTTTAGCTACTTTCTGAGAGTAAAGTGCTGAGGTGATTAATGTACTTGGCAGTTTTGTGTTTATTTGTGTACTTAGTCATTCCTATTGCAGTACTTCTCCTTGAGATATCTTTTAAGTATTTTCAAGCATTTAATTATGTTCAAATAATCTTTCATAAATATTTTGCCCCATATGGAAATTCACATTTTAAAAGCAAGTTAATTAATTTCATATTGAATAGTAGAATGGTGTTATAAGAAGTCCAATGTGTGGAAAAGCATGTGTTAGACCTTGACTGCACTTGAAATGGCCATTGGTTTTGACGCTGTTTACTCTGGGAACTTCCATCTGTTCTGGTGAGAAAGATTTAACAGCTGCAGATCAAAGTCTCTGGTATGAAAGTAAATTCAGAAAACTAGAATTTCTCAAGGTGTCCCCTTTAACTGCTTAAATAACTTCCTTAAGCCCTCCTGCTTATGAAGTATCTTTATTTCAGGTAAAGCTGGGGTTGTGAATAAATTGGACCTTACCTCACTTTTGGGTGGATTGTGTCCTGTGGGCTATCCAAAATTAATCCTGCCTGCCAGTCAGATTACTGTGATGTAAAAAACTGAGTTTACATTACAAAACTGTAATTCCCTCATGTACACATTCTTTCTACCTTACAGTCAACATGTAGTTAATGATCAACAGATTCAGAGTTGCAGGTGATGAGCGAATGTTTAAAGCAAAGGTATCTTGTTTGCAAACACACTTATTGAAGAACAGGCTCAATATGACATAGGTGAAAAAGCATGAAAGGGAGAGTAGAAGACAAGTTTGTCCTGCTCCAAAGCACTTTCCATTTTATATCTACCGTGTCATTACATTTGGAAACGAGCAGTAAATTCTGAGGGTTTTTTGCTTTCTTGTCTGTTCTGTTTTGGTGGGGGCCTTGCAGGGAGGACTTTGTCTGGGATGTTCTTTCTTTTTGATTTGTGTTTCTCTTTGGTAAACATAGTTGACAAGAACTTTTGGGTTTGGTTTTTTTGTTGTTATTGTTTGCATAGATTACAAAGGAAATTGCAGAAAAGATTCTGCTATTGTATTTTGGGAATGATGATCTTGCCAAAGTTAATAAAGTTGGGTTAGGTGGTTGCACTATGTTCTCCTGAAATCTAGCCCTTGAAACCTAAACGAAAACTGGATGAAGAGCATACTGTTACGTTTTGTCAGGACATAGCATCAGTGTCCTATGATGTGCACTAACTAGCAGCTGATTTCTGGATGAAATTTGAGATGTTATTTTGATTTAGCAAGGTCTGTGTTATTAGGATGCTCTTACTCAAAAAAAGACTTTCTCCTCACCTCCTTTAATATATACTAGAGCTTATTTATTACCACCTTTCAGTTCCATTGTGGAAATGGAAAGGAGTGACAGGCTGTTATTTTTTGGAAGGGCCGGGCTAGGGGTATTTTTGTGTGCTTTCCAGTGTGGTTCAGAAGACCCTGAATGTAAAGGCCAGTTTGCAAAACCTCGTTCAAGTGGTGTCACTGATTTGGGGGTTGAGACACAGATCTGTCGCATTCTTTTGAAGTAAAAAGTTTTTGTGTGCAGGAAGGCAGTGGAGGTCTAAGTCAAATATGAAAAAATATAGGGACATTATGGGCAAGTGTGAGCTGCGCCAGTGCTTCCCTCTTTGTCTGTGATCCCCTGCAGTATGGATCGTGTATGTGCTTACAGGCAGCACACTGTCTCATTGTTTCTGCCTACATGGCCTGTTCTGTCACTGGGGATGGACAGAACTCTGTGGGACAGACTCCCCGCAATCAGCGTGATGAATACATTTGTCTTTACTGCACCTTCCTTGTTCGTGTTTTGTTTAGTTTCTTTTTTCTTTGTAGTATACATCTTTTCATGAGATTTACTATCTGTTCTAGATAGAAAAATATGGGGTTTTGTTTCAGTCCATTTTTCAGTCATTTATTATTATTATTAAATATAATTTTAATAAAAAATGTATTTGTGAACTGGTTGATCTGAGTGAAGATAAATATTTGGAAAAGATGAAAATTTGAATTACATGTACTGAGTGATGATGTGTATTTTGGTATTACCTTACTCTACAGTGTTTCCTTTTATATTTGGCTGGAAAACTAGGATTGCTTTGGGAAGCTTGCATATGTGGTGCTGGAAAATTACTACATGCCTACAAATATCTGTAGTTGTTTTAGAACTTGAAATTATTTTCCTTTTACTGTTTTTAAAATGTTTTTTTCCTCTTTTTGTAAAAGAAAACTTAGAATTATAAAATTTTAATTTTGTTCTACTTTTTATTGATACAAAAATATTTTTGGGGTCCCTATGTTGTGTAACATGTATATTCGTAAGAATTTTGAAAAAATAAATCCCAAGATCTTGTTAATATTTATGAGGTGGTCATATATATCTAACAAACTACTCTATTACTGTTAAAGTTATGTTGACAGTAATTTCCTTGCTAGATTTTTTTAGTTCATATATTTAAAACATTCTTGAAGCCATATGCACCCCAATATATTTTTTAAAGCTTTTTTAAAATTTAAAGTTATACTGAGAAGGTAGATTAGATGATCTAGCTGCTGGCATGGGTGAGTGCAAGATGGTGGAGAAGATAAGAAACAACAGCTTTGATCTGTGGTTAGCAGAAAGAAAAAGTCAATTAAATGAGGCATTGGGATAAAGACAATTCAAAGGAAGATGCAGAACCTAGAGAAGAACAAAAAACTGCCTAGGTCTAGGGGGATGGAAAAGCAGTTACATGAACAATGTATGTGTTGTATCCATAACAATTTATCGATGATATTGTTTTCACCTTTTCCCATTTTAACATTTAAAATATGCAAGGCTTTTCGTTTTTCTTCCCCTCCTAGTTTGTTAAAATCGTGTTGTCAGAATTGTGACATTCTCCAGTTTTCCTATATCACTAAATAGTCAGACTTAGAATCATGTCAGCCCTCCATCACTTGCAGTTTCTTCTGTCTTGCACAAGTCCCAGGGAAACAAAAAATATTTAAATAAGTATTCAAAATTAGCTAAGTCTTCACAAAAAACTTCAGGTTTAAAAATGGAGTTTTTCTGAATGATGTCTGTAGCAGTTCATCTTATCTAACATGAAAAAGCCTCATGTTTTTCTAATAACTTATATTAATTCAAAGCTGCTCAATAAAAATACATCATATTTGGAAACAGAAATCTTATATAAAAATCTCAAGGGGATGGCTGGAAGCACATGTGTGAGTGTCCAGATGGTTTTGGCTGGTTTTGGCTTTTGGGCATTGAAAAGAACTGCAGCAGCAGACGTCAGGGAACTTCGATTACATGAAAGAGGATAGTTGAGTATATGTAATCGGAAAGCTCTGAGGAAGAATTGATCTTGTTTCATCAAAACAAAGGAAGATTTTGCACTACTGATGAAGAGAATAATGCAAAATTAGGTCTGTAGGAAAAAATGTATAGGAGAGAGCCACCAGTTTTTTAGGTTCAAAACCAAGATAGGTTTGTTTGAGAAAATGTTTGGATTTTGGGGAGGTAAGTGCCACCTGTTTGCTGACC
Source organism: Piaya cayana (assembly GCA_013389865.1). NCBI lineage: Eukaryota > Metazoa > Chordata > Aves > Cuculiformes > Coccyzidae > Piaya > Piaya cayana. The sequence goes on from WAAB01019164.1 coordinate 81,187, forward strand.
AGCAATTAAAACATTCATGGCAAGTGTGTAATTACTGTAAGCAGTAGGATTCTTCATGCTTTAGCATGTGTCACACCCAATTGTATTTGTCTCCTGGACAATTTGTAGTGCAGACTTTTACCCGAAAGCATGTTTTGCAGGAGCTGTTTGCTTTCCAGGTGCAACCCCAGAGTTAATTGCTGGCTCCCTTGGTAATTTCTCTTTTTTTTGAATGGTGTTTATCATGTCACCAGTGACTAACCATAATAACCTCTTATCAGTTTCGCCAGCTGCGAATTCATTGTCATTTACATTATACATTTGTTCGATTTTCTCTCAGCAATTTATTGCACGTGTCAGTTATGTTCATGTCTAGTATATCTAGTAATATCTAGTATACGTTTGGTAACATGTACATTAATAGAATAAATATTCTTTGATAATAATTTTTAATAACTTCTGCCTTTTCAGGTTGTACTAAAAATACTCTTTAATTTTTATGAAAGTAGCACTGTAATGAGAAAAAGGACTGTTTTATGCAGTATTGCATCTTTGACCATGTAAAGAAAATTTACATATATAAATTCCCATATAATACTTGAAAACAGACTGGTTAGTAATTTAAGTGCCTTGTAAATTCCGGTGCATTTTTTGCCTCAGATTCTCAAACTTCCTAATGGTACTGCAGTCATGCTGAACCCTTTGGGCAGAAGCAGTTACATGCAAAAAAAAATGTTGATTTTCTTTTTTATTCCTTTGTAATTTCCTGTAAAATGCTGACTGGTTTATCAAATAGCTTTTTAAATTTTCAAGGTAAAATGCTTAATAACATCAGACTGACCTGTGAGAAATTCCCCTGTATTTTACTGTTTCTGCACCTTTCCAACTAGAACAGGACAAAAGCTGATGAAAGATTGGGGGTTTTATCCATCTGTCACTTCAAAACTAGATCTGCTCCTCTTCCTTATGATCTGCAGGAGTGGATAAGGCTTAACTTCACTGAAAGAATTGTGCTTTTTTTTGCTATCAACAGGCCAAGCTCTGATAACAGGCGCCACAGCATCCGAGAGAGGATGTCCAGTACTAATGAGAAAGGGAGTCTGTCTATGGAGTCCACCAAGGAGACGCGGTACTGTGCTGTCTGCAACGACTATGCTTCAGGCTACCATTATGGGGTCTGGTCTTGTGAGGGATGCAAAGCTTTTTTCAAAAGGAGTATTCAAGGTAATAAACCGTCCAAGTGAGTAATTTTTATTCTTTACTCTTCAGGAAACCATGAAGCTACTTAAGATCACAGCCTGAGCACAGGACAATGATAATTATTAGGTACTCATTAGCAGCTGCTGTGCTCTCCCATGTATTTTTAGCTCTGTTTTTGGTGAATGTTCCTAACAGGTATATAATATGTTGTTATTTAGTCCAAGATCAACGAGGAAAAGAGAATCTTCTCTATGTTCTCCTTGGTTTAGGTATATCTGACCATGGAGGCAAAATGAGAAATCTAATTTAATAATCTGTATTGGGTCAAGCTGACCACTTTTTCAAGCTGTGTACAAATACATCTGTTCTCTGTGATTGAGGCCTTATCCAAACCAAATTTTTTTTTAGAATTCCCTGTCAGATGAAGGTTTATTCATGTTGATTGATTTATTAATCCTAGTGCTCAAATAACAAGATAGTTCAATCCAAACCTAAACTTCTTGAAGAAGTGAGATGTCTTCTGAGAACCAATATTGAAAAGGAATATTTTCTTGATGAAATAATATTTGTATGTCAGCAAAATAGGGCTTCAAACTGTGCACAAAATGGCTTAATTCAGTCACCATGCCTAAAAAAATACTGTCCTAGGTGTACAGTTGAGTAAAGGCACCTAACAGAAAAGGTATTAATTACTGTGACCGCGAGAATTCTTGATTTAAATGCCTGTCACTCTGTGGAATGGATTTCAATATCTCTTAAACTGAGTGAGAGGTAAGTGCGATTCTATCGAAAATATGGATGCTGTTCAGTATCTAAGTCTTGTTTGGGAGGAGAAAATTAAACTAATTTCTTCCTTTCAAACTATAAAACTAGAAAAGTGCTATGCTTTTGCTGGGTTTCTATGTTTTTTAAAATCTCCAGGAGATATACAGTCACAAAAAATCCTGTCACTCTTTTTAAAAAAATAAATATAGTGAGCAACAGTTTTTACCTCATATCACAAAGTGTGATTGTTGCCTGTTTTGTTCTATGACTACCACTGATGTGAATTAAATAAGACTTCCAGCGTTCACCTTGGAATTTTCCCTGACTTAAAGAAAAAAAGTGAAAGATTTGCTGCAGGGTAGACATTCACGTAACAATTTGAATTTCAGTGATTAGTTAATAGTTACTTGTATTTCTGCTTCTCCAGACTCATCAAAATGATTTTTAGAAGAGAACTGTTACAGCCAGAGCTCAATAATAAGCCACACTGGAGGGAAAATGATGAAATGCTTTTCTCTTAACCTTAGAGTTACTTACTGAAACTTGTAATATAGGGAAAAAAGCTCCGTTACTGACTGTTTTTCTTTATTTTTCCTCTTGAGTTCCTCTAATCAAATCAGAATTATTCTTAGAATTTTGAAGTTCTGTCTGTGTAGTCAAACTGAATTAAGTCAGCAATACAGTGAAAATTAAATATTCTTAAGTAAAAGTTAATCATCAAGTTATTGTACAGCACAGATCTTTATCTACTGGCTTTTATGGAAGAAGAAATGAATCTAACTGTTTCATGGAGCTCCATATTTCTATGTCAGTGCTTGGGTGGTTCTGTCCCAGTCTCCATGTGGACAGATGCTGTGGTCTTTCACAACGGATCTGTGATTGCTTGTGCTGCAGTACATGCTAATTAGTAAATATAGTTCTTGCCAATAATTTTAAAGTAGGTAAACCTAACAAATTTAATGCTTAAGTTTTTAGTGTCCTGTAAAATGCTTTTCTTGATCTTTAAGTCATGTTTGCTTTAATTGAAGCCCACTGCTCCTTGCCTATCTCTTGTGGGCATGAAGAAAGAACCTTTTACATAGTTGAAGACTGTTATCATATCTTTCCTCAGCCTTCTCTTATTTTAGACCAAACAAACCCAGTTCCTTCAGAGGAACATGCTTTATAGACTTCTCATTCCATTTGCTAAACTCATGTGTAGTTGTTCCACGTCTTTTGTTGCTAACAGCTGTCATAAAATAATGGCATCCACTAATATCAAGAAAGTAACTCGAATAGGAGTACTTAGGAGAAAATTGTGATCACTGGGTCGGAGCACCAGTGATGAAAAGCACTCTAAAGGACTTTTAAAGTCATATGTATCCAGTTTTTAAAGTCATATGTATCCAGTCTTGATAAACTAAGGGATTTTTTAATTTCCCACTGGATTTGGAAGAGATCTCTGTCTCAGCAATTACACATTCTCATTGTACATACGTCCAATTTATGATAATTATTAATTTTTAGATGGTGAATAAAGGAGAAAGCATGCCATTTAACACTTGCGGATGGTAATAATTTTAAATAGGTTGTGATCAGATATTAAGGAGTGGATGCTATTAATACCCTGGTGTATGTGTAGAAGAATATGTGGACTAAATATTATGATATCTGCGTTGTATATATGATATGCATTGATAAGAAAGGGACAAATAATTTTCTGGGAATTATATAATTAAACTGTAATAAGACACACAGGACTTATTTGCATAAACAAGAGTAGCACATAGTGCTTTCAGCAGAGAGTTTTGTTCCTGTTTATAATGTGTCTTTCTTTACATGCAAGATAAACATGCCTCTTTGTGCCTTGCTGTACATGTATAGATGCAGACATAGCTGGTCATTTTTAGCTTCTCATCAGAGATTTCATAGGAGAATTGCTAGAACGAAGTTCGATGTTCTCAGTAGAATCTAGTCAAACTTTCTATATGGTTCTTAATAGAATCACAGAAAAAAGTGAATATAGACATGAACAATGAACAAGCTTACTTGCATACTCACTTAAATTTTGTGAAACCTCACATCTACATTGGATATTTCCTGAGGCAGAGATGGATATCTCAGTTTTTATTCAGAGGGGCTGGAATGTTTCTGGAAATATTTTGTGAATTTTAAATGCTAAGTTGTTTTTCTTTTCTGTCGGATAGTTAAAGCTTAAGAGGTAAACTGAATTAGTAACTGGGTTAGTATGTGCAACTGCTCAGTTTTGTTTAAACAATAGATGGTTGGTGGAAAATCTCAGCTGCATGCTGAAACTGCCCATGGCAGTTTGTTTTGTTAGTTTATGTCCCAAGTGTGATTTCAGCGTTGTTTTGAGAAAAATCTGTACAGACTGATATTTATTTAGTGGAATACAAAAATCGTGACATGAAGAAAACTGTGTTGCTTGGTGATAGAAGAGTACTTTGTTCTTTGCTCAGCAAGTGTAGCCTTTGACAGTATACTTGGTCAACTGATTTGAATCTAGAAGCATAACAAGCCTTCACATCACAGCACACTGTACTTCTTTGCTAAAATGTTTATGGATTTTAGGATCAAGAAGGACCACGAGCTCATTAAATCTGGTCTTCTCTCACTATAAACTTTATACGTAACTCATGTACAAAGACTGGTAACTTGATGAAAGTAATTTTTTTTTTTAGATGTTCAACCTCGTCCTGTGGGCTCAAGAACTTTCTTAGGATGATTGTATATTTTTATTATTTGTCACACTATCTGCTAAAAAATTCTAATTTGAATCACTTTGACTTTTACCACACATCCACAAACCAGTCTTAACACGTCTCCTATGGGATGTTCTTATAACTTCAGTTGTTGCAATCAAATTCCATTGATATCTTAAGTGAACGAAAATGTTTCAGTTTTCTGCTGTATATTTTTATATCTTCTGAATTTATACCTTTTCTGATCCACCCGAACCCGTAATAGCCCCTTTAAAATTTGATTATCAGGATTGGATGAAGTATTTCAACATCAGCCTTTGAAATGTCATTTATGAATTAAGAATCCCCTCATGACTCAAATATTCTTTCCCCGTCTTTTTAATTCTCTTGTTTTTTCAAAGGGTATGGGACAGGAAGGAACTTCTCTTACCTTCTAATGACAACTTACCATCTCTGACAAGCATCCAATAAATACCTACATATATGGGGCTAACAACCCTAAGTGGAAGCACAAGGGATTTGGAACAAACAAGAGATAACTCCTCACACTGGAGGCTATCTTGAGCTCAGAATTGCTGAAGTATTTTAGAAATCATCAGTTCTGTTTCCCTGCCTCCTTTACATGCTCTTCTGTTGTTTTTCAGGTGAACCTTCTCTGACTTTTCTCACAGCTGTATACTCGGACAAAAATATTTCACGAATTTTCAATTAAGAATTACTGCACGATGGGAGACAGTGCTAGTCTGGCAGGAACAGGTTGGCATCTGAGAATGGATGAATGGCCATGCTGAGTGATTCCAGAGGCCTGCCATTGATGTCCTGATCACAGAGATATAGTTGTCTCTGAAATGCAGGAATTCTTGAAGCTGGGAAGTATTTTAGTTATATCTCTTAAACAAGGATTTTATTTAACATTTATGCCTTGTGATCGTCAAGTAGGAGAGTTTTGGCAGTAGACTTCGAGTGTTATCTATTGTTTTAATTTCACAGCGATAGAGCTGTACTTTGAAAGTGTGTAATTCAAACTGTAATTCTAGGAGTGGCGGTAACATATACATATTTTCATCTGAGTTGGCAAGAATTTCACTGGTAAAATACACCTGAGTGAGTGTTTAGGTAATACTGCAATGCAACAATTGCAACACTGTCAATTTGGGAGGTTTCTGAGATCTTCCCTTTAACTTTTAATTACTGCCTATTGTTTTCATGGTATTTTTGTAATCTGCTTGATAATAACTATTAATGCTGCACAGAACCTGCAGCCAAGAAAACAAAAACCTCCCTAATAAAACTGCTTGTACTCTGATTCTATGAGTTGTCAGCAGAAAGAGCAAAACTACAAAAGGTGAACCTAACTGAGACTAGTAAAGGTAGTCACAGCCAATATACATGGGGCTGCTGACCATTATTTAGTCTCAGGCTGGATCATACATGGCTCCAATTTGAGAGGTAGGTGACTGTTAGAAGTTCAAAGGCTAGAAAATATGTGTTTGGGAAGTCCACCAGGGTTTAGCCATCACTGAGACTGCTCTAACACAGTGTGTTCAGTCGGGTTCTTCTGAAACCTCTGATTTAGTTTTGTGGATTTGGTAGTTTTTCTCTAAAGTCCTTTGAGTTAAACACATGCTCTGATCATTTTCTACTAGTGTGCATCTTGAATATCAGCAGTCTAATTGACAATGACCTTGTTTGAGAAACTTGGGTGTTGCTGAAAACCAAGAGCCAATACTTCCTAGTAAGGTAATTTTGAATGTGGTCCTTTTCCACCAAGTTTTAAGTGCTGCATTCAGCATGTAGGTGCCAGTGACTTAAGTTGTTTGTATCCAGGACACTTATTTTTCATGGACTAAGCAAATCAAAGGTCTGCAATGGACTTTGAGCCCTAGTCCATTTTTCTGTTCTATGATGTCCTGAGTAGTTACTGCCAATTCCTTATATATATTTATTGAACAGTTTCTCAAAAATCTTTAGCCTCATCCAGTGTTTTATTCTCCTTGCCTCTGAAAATTACAATGAAACCTGAAGATTCCTTCCTGCAGGTTAAGCTTATTTTCCTGTCTATCATGTCACTGATTGTTTCATATAACCTGAAAAATCACAGTTTGTTCAGGTTTTTCTCATAGTTTTTATTTTCTAGACTTCTAATATTCTAGTAACTCTTTGGAGACTCTCCACTCTACCCTGTTCCCTTCTTGAAGCATAATTAAGAAATTATGTATGATATTTTATAAGTAATGAATAAAACAATAGATTTACCTGACATCCCCATGGGTTGTATTTGTCTACATTCATCACATTGTAATGTTTTCCTTATTTACAAAAACATGACACTGCTCACACATAAGCAGTGAGTGATGCCAAGTAAACTTGAGCATGCTTTTATAGAGAAGGAACTACTTCTTTCCCATCTTGTTTTGTACATCTGATTATTCCTGTTTTAATGTAATGATTTGTACTGGTCCTTACTTTTGTGCTGTATTTCCCATATTCTATCTCCAGTTTGCCAAGATAATTTAGAATTCTTACTCTGTAGATTCCTTCAATTTATTTCTGTCTGACTATCAGAGTAGTATGGCCTTTTCTCTATTCTTCTAACACATATAAATGTCATCTACAGATGAATAAAATTTAATGAAATAAATACTCCAGGGCATTACTCATCAGTGTATACCCATTACTATATAGAACTGTATCCAGGACAGACATTGTGGAGCCTCATTCAATACCAGCTTCCATTGTTACAGTGAACTGTGATAGTTTGTCCCCAAGACTGTTTTTTAAAAATCATCAAAACTATATTCTCCCAGCTGACATATAAAATGTCACCCTAGGCAATGTTGAAAGCCTTTCTGAAGCTGGACAACACACTTTACCACAAAATGGTGAACATTCACTGATTGTTATCTGATTTTATAAATGGTCACTGGTTCTTCCTCTGCCAAGTCCAAAGCTTTTCCAGCCTCCAAGACAAAATTCCTAAACCTTCAAAGTCGTACTCAATGTATCCTGTATTATTAGCTTTTAATGGTGTCCTGCTTCCTCCAGAATATGGTTCTTTTGCCATATCAAGCAACAAGACGACTTGGATGGTATTTCCTGTTGCAAGTATTTAATGAATATTTCATTTAGAAACTCATGTTATTCTTAGCTCAAAGCTGAGTCTGTCTGCAGTTCAAAATATTCACAGAGTGGGGGGAAAAAAAGAGCCTTACCTTTACAAATTACAACAGAACAAGTTTGTTTGTCTGGCAAGAAAATGCTTAACTGTTCCACTTGTTTTAATAGAATGTGAAGAGAAATATGTTTTTGAAACCTCATTTATCTCAAGTGGGTTTACTGATTGAAACTGGCTCCATAAGTTTTAATCCAACAAACTTTTTGTAGGTTAAGTTGTCCTTTACAGTCACTTTTGAAAAGTGGAAATCAAACTAGAGGACTGGATAAGGTGACTAAAGTGATGAAAGTTTAGGAAGTGCATGAAGTGATCATCTTTGATGCAATTTATTTCCAAAAGGAGACTATTAACAAACTTTAATGATGTATGTGTACTACTACTTCAGAATTACTGTAAATGAACAAGCCTGGCAATTAACTGCTGGTACAATTTAGTAACAGATATAGTAAATATCCTATTGTCTGAATTCTTTGATTAAGATTATGTATTTCTCTCAATAATTTGTTTTCATTTGGTCATGAATTGTTGAAATAGTTGGACTTCCTTTGTTGTAAATAACACAGATATTCCTCACTCTAATATGTGACTAGAGATATGCAGGATAGTTGACCCTTCTGATTATAAAATGGATGAGTCTTCTATAAAGCACAGATGATGTAAATGAAAGAAGAGTATAACTAGATTTTACTTTTTATGAGAGTGTGGTACATTGACAGAAAAGGGACTTTTTTTTTTTTAGTCAAAATACTGATGTTGAATTTTAGTATAATAATTTAACAAACCGGGTGTTGACCTTACTGGAGCTTCACTTTCATAGACTATGATGTAGAAAACTCACTGTGATTAGGAATATCCGTGCTCACTTCATGCTCTGTACAGTATGAATCCTGACACCCCACCCCCCTCCCCTTTTCCCCAGTAAAAAAGCACCTCCCTCAAGGGCAATGTGAGGATAAATACATTACAGGTCCTTGTAAACTCTATGATACCAGAACCACTCAGATACCAAAGATCTGATTATAGATTAAGTCTAGATAAAGTTATTCATTAAGTGTCATTAACAATACTAAATCTGATATCATACTTGAATACAGGGTTACATTATTTTAATATTTAGTATTTAAGCTGAAAGAAGATTGATTTGGATTAGATGCTAGGAAGAAATTTTTTTTCTGTATGGCAGTGGAAGTTGTCAAGAGAGGTCGTGGATATCCCATTCCTGGAAGTGTTCAAGGTTAGGTTGGAACTGAATGATTTTTAAGGTCTCTTCTGACCCAAACCATTCCCTGATTCTAATTTTCTTGTTGCTTAATTGGATTGTAAGTGTGCAAGAATAATTTACAATACTTTTAACTTTTTGACCTTTTTATATTAGTTGTAGGAGTATTCTGTAGTAGAATTCCAATTCCACTCCTTCCCATTTTAGCTCAAACAAAGCTAAAAATATGAGATTTCATTCAAAGTTTATGGGAATAAGGTCTCCATGGCTTGCCTATGGCTCTCTGAAAATGCTTTTTGTCTCTGGAGGGATCATATTGAGATGGTTGTGAGTAATATATTGTGGGAGCTTTTCCTTTAACACAGCTGTTGGTTTAATAACATACCAAAGATATAAACAATTGTGATTCATCAGATAGGGAAACAGAAACTAGATGTCACATTCCTTGCCATATTATGTAGAGATCAGGATCTGGATTGGCCTCTTTTTATTTCTCATGAGGGAAAAAAGCACTTCTTATTTTGATACCTTCTGTAAAATTAAAAAATATGGGAATGGGATTGGCATAGAAGTAGACTTTGCACAAGGTCTCATAATCCTGCGATAGTAGATGAAACATCAATGGAAATTTTAGGACTAAGACCAAGAGTAAGAACTTCAAAATTATCCTCTGTAGTAGAAAATATAATTTCATATGTATATATCTATAATATTAAATACCATTTTGCTTTTTGTATGTCATTCTTCCCCAATTTATATGTTCATGTATTATTAAGCTGGTGAGATTGCAGAAAGTTTGATATCCTCATGCAATGCCCATTCTCATTCTTTCTTCAGTTTTTCAGTTATAGGAAAGGTTATTATCATAATAATTTTGCTTGAATTAACTGTTCATGTTAACAGTATTATACATATGTGAAAGCAAGCAGATTCCACTAGAAGGTGAATGTTCAGTGTGGGAGCTACATGACACAGCTGAAGGACATAATGCAGACTACGTAGATGCTAGCCTTTCCTCCTTTCTCATTCTTCAGTGGTTCTGTGATCTTCGTTTATGAGATATTTGTAGAAGGAGGACTTCCTCACTGGATGCAAAGGCAGTATGTTCTACAGTCTTCTAGGTGCTCTTCCTTGCTGTCATATATAGTAAGGTATTGCTAGTTTAAAACCAGAAAATGTTTAGTCTTTTCAGCAGGGCTGGGTAGTTGCTAAGAGAACCCAAGCTCCAAATCCCAAGACCTTGTCTGAGGGTAATTAAGCTGTGAATTTGAGTGTCTGTTCTTAAAGGATTTATACATAATCTTCTGTTCTTTTGTGAAACCTGTTAGGAGAGAGTGAGATTTTAAAATCAATCAGTGTGGTTTCATTGGGTCACTTTAACTTAAATTTGGTATAACATCTTGTTTTACATTCAACATCTGCTCATACTAGGTTAGCATATCCTATGGCCAAGTGATATATATATATATTTTTTTTTTCCTTTTTACTGTTTATGAAAACTTTCCACTTGCTGTTGAGGCAGTTCTTTCCAAGGTTTTGCTTTTCATCTGCAATCTTCCCGCTCATCAGTTTCTTGGCACCTTAAGGTGCTGCCCAGGGAGGTGGTTGAATCACCTTCCCTGGAGGCGTTTAAGGGATGGGTGGACGAAGCACTGATTGTCATGGTTTAGTATTTGATAGGAATGGTTGGACTTGGTGATCCTGTGGATCTTTCCCAACTTTGTGGTTATATGGTGATTCTAAAGTCTAGCCTTCCCTTCGCCTACACACATAAAATTCTGCAGAAGTACCTGGTGCTTCCACAGGTAATGGCTAACCTGGCAGATGTCTTATGCTGATAGACAAAGATTGGTTTAAGACATTTTTGTGACATGAGGATTGAAAATGAAGAATACCTAAAGGAAAAAACATGTATTGATAAAAGGATAATAACCATTACAGACTTAGTTTGATATGTGGGATGTCAGTTCAATGACATCAGTTTAAGTGTTATACAAAATTCAGCTGACAAAAATGTCCCTTTATTGGCTTCGTAGCATTGTCATAAAGCATTCTTATGCTGGCATGTAGACGCCAATTTCTTCAGGTCGTTTCTTTAACAACTTTTGTACTACTTAAACTAATCACTCTCTCAGAGCGCATTTTATTGTTATTGGAATGTAATACAGAAACTGTTCACAATTTTTTTAAAAAAAATATTTCTATGTTATGGTAATTGTCATCAATATATTAATGTGACCCCAATTTTTATCCTTGCTGGTCAAGGAAGAAATTAATTTAGCTCTTCGAAGCTGTAATTCAGTGAAACACTCAAGCAGGTACTTTACTTTAACCATATATATTCTACCGGGACTACTTGCTAGAATAACACAGATGCTTTAATGTTCTCCTGAATGTGGTAGCACTTAACTTTAAAGAAATACAGTGTTTTGCTGACTGAAGCCCTCACAGGTGAAATATCCACCTACTCAATTCAAACACGCATTGCTGTTGCATACACCACAGCTATCCTGAGAACTCTTGGATGAATAGTGGTAAGTCTCTGAATGCAAATACTAGGCACATGACTCCCAGTGACAAAGAAAGTCAGACTGCATTATGCAGTAAGGAAAAACTCTGATTATGATGGGCTGGGTTAGAATAAACTCAAAATCATTCTAATTTCAGCCATTAACTTCTTGTTGACACTTTGCTTCCTTATCCTCCACCCTCCATTGCTGGTCATTATCATACATATTGTCACAGCTGAGAATAGTTCTTTGAGAAAAGAGCCAGATCTTTGTACTATGGTCTGTAAAGACCTTAACATATAATAGAATGCTATAGAAATACTTTATGGGGTTTTTTTCTGTTTTAAAATGTACAATGTGTGAGATATAAGGAAAATGGACTAATGCTCTTCATGCTCCCCAATAGCTCCCTTAAACTCTTCCTTCATGTAGCCCATGCCAGTGCAAGTCATAGATATAGGGGGATTACAGGTTTCTACCCTATTAAACTCACTGCCTTCAGTTTTGTGCAGGTTACCTGATAATTTATTTTTTAAAAAAATCAGTAAAACCACAAACTCCAAGTGGATGTGCTTCCCTTTTTGACTACCAGTTATCACTGAAGACGTTTCTTCCTTTTGGTATTCCTGTGAAACCTACTATACAACTACCCTAATTAGCCTCTCTTCTAGCATGTATTACTCTTTGGATCATATGAAAATGAAGTGCAGCACAGCTGTGCATCTGCTGATGTGTCCCACCTTCATGTCAATAATTCCCACCAGGGAGTAATCTCTTCTAACAAGTCGGATTTTTCAGAATGAGCTTTGCTAAGACATTAGCTTTAAGGATAAAATGAAAGGTTATGCAGTTAAGAGAGTCTTCACTTTACAGCAGAGTTATGGAGTTACACTATTTAACTTTAAAATAGAACTTATCTTTACGTATTCATTAATTGTGGTGTTCTATCTTTTTCCCTTCTGTGACATGCCAAGCTAGACTGTCTTAGTATGTGTCTGTGCCTTGAGAAGGAAACGTCCTTACTGCCTGTGACTGAATACTTGAAATCAGATGGTATTGTGGAGAAACAGGAAAGGTTCCTGCCTTCCTCTTTCCCTTTGTTTCTTTCTACTTCCCTGACTCGTGTGATAATATTTTATACATTATAATCTAATCATCAAACATTTTCTTCTGGTTGTTTACATCTTTTCCATTCCTCCGAAGGCATGCTGGTTAAACTAAACCAAGAATTGTGAGAGATAGTAAATTAATTCTTTTCTTCCTAGTTTTACAGAAAATATGAATTCTAAACAATGACATTACTATGGCACTCATAATCTGAAGTATTCCCCTCAGACACAGATTTTTCTTTTTATGTGTTCAAAATTTTACAGGTTTTACTCTGTGATGTCTGTCAAGCACGTTGAAAGAAGAGTGAATTGTCTGAGGTGCAGGTCATGCGTGTGAAAACAGAATACTTATGCTAAGCTTTAAAGAATAGATTACAGATAATTTTTTTCAATGTGACAACATGAATCATGTTTATTTTCAGTAGGGACTGTAGCTCTACCATAAATAGGATTATTTTATGTACTTTTCTAGAAAGTGAATGTGTATTTCCAGATACCTGAAGTTTGCATGAGGGGGTCCAGGTTTAAAAGAAAGGCAAAAGTTGTCACTCACAGAAGCACTATAAAAACAGGACAGCTGCCCTGCCGATATTATTTAATATTGATTTTTGTTTTTTGCATACTGGCACTTTTTTGAGGGCTGAACCTTATGAGCATCATCCAGTTCAGGCAAAGCTGGCAAGCATGTGTTCGCTCTGACCTAAGTGGGAACGTTTGTTTACTTATTTTATAGAGCAAATCGGTGTTCTGAAGTTTTTGCTGCATTCAGAGCCTGCATTTATTCCTTTTCTGACTTTAAATTTTAACTTCATTAGGAAGAAGATCAGTTACTTTGTCAAAGCATTTTTTTTGTTGGTGTTTTTTTTTTTTAAATACAGTAATTTGGGCTTTACTTTCTTCTCATGCTATCTCAGAGCTTTACTTGCAAAACAAGGCTGACAATTGAGGTCAGGTGCTACATACAGTCTTTTGCTGCTTTTCAGTATGACCTAATAAAAAATGCATTTTCTTGAGAATGTGGCTTTTTTGTAGATACTGCATTTTTGTATGGTGAAGCTGTTTTCTCTCAGACTTGATTTTTTTTCCTTACATGTGAAATGTTTTCAGTCAGATATAGAACAGTCTGTGTCCTACCAGAGGAACTGAAAATTAAACCGATCTTCCATTTTGAGGTTAAGGTAGTGTTTCTGTTATACATCTTTACCTCAGTCCTGGAGCAAAGCCCGTGGATTCACATTTTTTCCAGTATTGTATCGTTCTGCCAAGCAGAGCTAAAAAAATAACTCTGTCTATTTAAGACAGTGTGTAGTTAGCTGCCACTATACTAACAAGTTTACAATTTGGATGCTTAATTTGATTGCATCCCATTTATGCAGCATTAGAGAACAGATGTTCCCGAAGTAATCTGATAGTAATTTTTACTCTATTTTCTAGTCAAGGATAGATACTTTGATGAGACCAAGGTCTCAGTCAAATCTCCACCCCACTCTACCTCAAGCTGATCCCTTGACCTGGAAGAAAGAACAAACAGTTCTGCAGTAAATTTTTTTCGTTGTGTTCTGTACCTTAATTGTGTTTAGATGAATACTGAGCACCAATAAGATCATTTTGGACAGTCTTTTTATCCCTGCTAAACTTTGTCTATAGCTGGAAAATAATTTCGTAGCAGGTTTAAGCACATGTTTTTTAAGAGAAAACAAATAGAGGTTTTTCATCATAATAAATTATGGTACACTGGAAATGTGTAAGGAGAACTGAGATGTAGAGGGTAACAAATGAGGAAGTGAAACTCTGAACGAAAATGTGCCAGCATATAGGAACTTAAAAATTTATCTTGACAAAAAGTTTTGCATACATCAGTAGACATCCAACTGCAATTAGAGACATCTATTGCTGAGATACAATTAATTAATGGTTGTTGCTTCTATTTTATGATTTTTTTGTGTCTGTCCCAGATTGTGGTAGATATCAAAAATATTCTGTGCACGGGCTTTTTAATTCTATAAACGATTAACCAATTTGTGCAGTCTATTTGTTAAATGTCAACACAGGCACATGGACTAGATAGTATTGTATTTCTCAGGCTAAGATCAAGGAGTCAAAAGACTTGTTTATATTAATATGTCCTCTTTTGTGACTGTTTTAATTGTTTGTTGTTTTATTATTCTACAGAAATTGTAATTCATGTTTTTAATAGTACATTTAATGACTTTGTAAATTAATGTATTGTGAATAGGTCTTAGCTCCATTATCTATATCAATAGATTGTGACGGTAACTTTACCTTCCTCCCAAGATATCAGATGTTGTACTAAACACTCAATGAAAAATGAGAGGCTATTGCAGACAGTTTTGTTATGTCTGTGTATAACTGTGTCCTTACTTTCCCTCTGGTTTTACAGGGCACAATGACTACATGTGTCCTGCTACTAACCAGTGCACCATAGACAAGAACAGAAGAAAGAGTTGCCAAGCTTGCCGACTAAGAAAATGCTATGAAGTGGGAATGATGAAAGGTGGTATGTACACAGCAATCAACAAATACTTGGCATCGGTGTCTGCTTTCCTGATGTGTTCCCTAAAGGAGGAAGTAACTAATTTTATCAAGCTGAAGTGTATTAAATTAAAAAGTGATTAAACAAGAAATAAAAGCCTCCCAAGTACTATGTTATTACACTTGCCCACATTTGCAAGCAAGGCCAGTTTGTGTGGCTAAGGTAGGCAAAGTCTGGGAGAAAGACCAAAGGAAAACTAATGAGTTGTGGCTGAGGTTTGAGCTCTAATCTGCATTTTTCTCCACTCAAGGATTAGGCGAGAACTGAGACTGATTTATTAATTTCAGTTTTGGGATGTAAGCAGGAGGAAGGTGTCAAATGCCTTTTTAGTTCTAACACTTAAGACAGAAGCTGATTTTTTCCGTAAGGTTTAGTTAATGGCTCCAGAGTTCCTTTGAGTATTTCTGAATGTTCTGTTGTATACAACTAGAACTCTTTAAAGCAAAATGTATATAATTAGTATCACAGCTTTGGTCTGGAGAATTTCAAGTTTCAGATAAGGCAAACTAAATTCAGAAGATCCCATAGATAAATTTGCCATGCAGCTTTGGTTTTGACCCTTGTACATATGCCAGATCGTAGTTAAAATACATCACTATGTTTTATGTTGATGATAACACACCTTTTATTTGGCACATTTCAGTCCATTTATGCTCATATGTATTTGATTAATGATCCACTGTACCAGTGTGATGTTCTTCAGATCTTCTCTAAGATACATATTGTAAGAGGTTTTTCACTGTTCCATAATTGTTTCAATAACACAAAACTTACATAGGATTCTCAATCAGCATTCTGTATATTCAAGAATTCCAAAAGACTGCAACTTTGTCCACATTTTCTTTCTAATATAGATATTCTGGAATTTTTATTTCATGCAGTGGGCCTCATGTGGGTTTCTCCCTTTCCTCTTATGATGCTGTAAGATTTCTATGCTCTCTATGGCAAATGACAATTCAAATATAGTAATTGTGGTGGGTTTTTTTCAGTTTTGTTTTTTTTAAAACTAAGCTAAAAATACACAAACAAGGAGACTGAGTGCATAAATTCTGCCTGCTCCTATAGGACCACTAATAGTGCATTGAAGTCCAACACCAGTTCGTAAAAAAGTGTTTAAGGATATTTATTTTATAAAGCTTGGGAAAAATCTTTATTTCTCACTTTCAGGCTGTAAATCTGACATGCCTGCAGATGAGGTATTCAAGAAAGGTAAAGTTAGTGTAAGATGAAGTAAAGCACTCAAGGTTCTGTTGCCATTACTGATGACAGTTACCAACATTACCAATCCTATTAAGTCCATGTAGCTGTGGGAGAAAGATTCCTTTCTTCAAGTAGTATTTGATAATTTCACTGTAATGAAGGTAAAGTTTAAGTGAATATTCTCAGTATACCATCTAGTTAAATTTTCTAGTGTTAACTATTAAGTTTTTGATTGGTTTTGTTTCCCCTGGAGAGATCTCTTAAGATTTTCAGTTTCAGTAGATCTATAACATTTGTTTTCAACATTCTTAATTACCTAGTACTGTGTTTAAGTCAAGGTCCACATTGTTCTAAAATAATTAATAATTTTCTTGAATGAAGCTTTTAATTTATATAACATATTTTTTCATGCTGAAGAACTTGTCTTGTTTAAAGGCATTAATTTTATTACACCTTTGAAACAGTTGTGTTGTATTCCTTCTATAGCTATCTAATTTCCTATGACGATATACCTTTTAGACATAGTGGAAAACAGTTATAAACTCTTCTCTAAATGCAATCTCAGTTTCCTTTCTGCGCTGAATTAGCTGGGATTTTGTAAACATTTTCAAAGCTACTAACTCATGACTCTTATCTGCCATTTAACTCTGGAGCAATAACTGGAATTAATTATTGAGTTTCAGTAAATCTGGGAGAAGCTTGATAAAATCTTGATTAAACATCTCTGGTTAAGTTTAAACATAAGTCATATGCTAAGTGTGCTGAGATTTTCCTCACAAAGTGTCGTTTAACACAGCATTAACGCCTGGAGGTGTTCAAGGCCAGGTTGGATGGGACCTTGGGCAGCCTGATCTAGTGGGATGTACCTGCCCATGGTAGGGGGTTGGAACTAGATGATCTTTAATGTCCCTTCCAACCCAAACTATTCCATGATTTAAAAGTTCATATGTATCATTTTTATAGACTGGACACAAATGAACTATGTTTTTTGGAGCTTCACTTAGAAAAAAGTGGCTCTTGAGCTATGCCGTAGGAATATTTGTTTATGAATTTTTATGGAAATTATATGTTTTTATTTTGTCCTGCTGTTTCATCATTTAAAAATTTCTTTCAGTAATGAACAAGGTATTTTCTTTCTCTCTTATATTCGTGTTTCCTTCTGCATCTGTTACTGTGCTGCTTTGAGAGACAATTACACTGCCAGACTCTCTTCTGATGTAGTCATTGTCTGAGGCAGAATTTACAGCTCTTCTTGAATAAACGGAAAAGACCTTAAAATTATATGTTACTATTTAGTCTGCGCACCCCTGCTTGTGTTTAAGGATAAAGCAGTCACATGGAATAAGTTCCTTGCCTTTTTATTCTGTGGGTAGAGGGAGGAACAGCCTTGTTTTTGTTTATGATCCACTGATGCTTTCTTGAAGATTGTTTCTGTTCTGGTTTGGAGAAATATATTCCTGCTTACTGTCTTTCATGATAGGGAGTCCCAGCTTCCAAACGGAGTGTTTATGGCAGTGACAGTCCTGAAGCTCCAACCATACATATGCTCCAGGTGATCTCTACTCCAACACAAATCTAGTTTTCTGTTCCTTCATTGTTTTAGTGGCTTTTTGATTACTTGGTTCCAAAGGGACATTATTTTCTGAAATAAAAAGCAACTTTTTGAAAATTATTTATTCAGTAAGTATTTTTATAATATGGTAACTGAATGGGATTTTTAGTTGTTAGTGTGGTACTTTCTTCCTCTCCTTTCACATCTGCAAAGCAGATTTAACAGGAAATACTTTGTGGGATCAGAGAAACAGACTGCTAGTGGAAACTGACTATGGCAAAAAATTACCATAGCATTAAATTCTAGGTTCTTAATGAAAAAACAGTTATTTGCCTTGTAGTCCATTTTTAGCTGCTGTGAGACCTACGTAAGCCCATCAATTGTTGAATGCTAATGGCTTCCCAACCTCAAGTTATATGAAATGCGGTAATCAAGGATTTAAGCACTCATCCAGATGATGATTGCGTATATGAATCAGGGGTTACTAACTGTCATAGAATCATAGAATCACCAGGTTGGAAGAGACCCACCATTGAACAACCTGAAATTTCTTGTTGGAGAGAGCATATTCTGAGTGTTGTTTCTTGTGATAATGAAATTATAGCATATTTGAAGCCTACGTTCTTCAGTGCTGCTTTCAGAAAGTATGTCAGAACCCTTCGAAGTTTACTAAGGGAATAAAAGTCTGTTTGCCATAATGTAGCCATTTAGGAATTAAGTTCAGTGTGACAATGTTGCAGATGTTTAAGACAAATTTTACGGGGAAAAGAAAAAAAAAGCCAAAAACATTTGGCAAATGTACCATCCTCTTGGAGAAGTACCTTGCTGATTTTTGTCTCTAAACGGAGGGAGCTATGCTTCCTTGCCTCATGCTATCTTCATTCATGCCAAAAGGTCAGAGTTATTAAATTCATTCTCAAAGGCAGAGGTAAATTAATGTCTGATGCAACCACTGAAAGGATTCCACACTACATAGTTTTCCATGTAATTATCTTTTAAGAAATATTATTTTTAAAATAGAAATTACTGAATGAAGGAACATGGACTAACAGTGTAAAACTACTTTGATTTGTCTGAAGAGAACTTGTGTGATATTTATTAGACAGTGTTCTGTACTCAACCTCTGTAGGTGGAGCCTGATAAATGTATGGGGAAATGTACATTTTTTAGGATTAAATTCATAGGATGAAGGAATGTACTCAAGCGGCATTTGAAGCAAACTTGTGAGTTTAGAACAGCCTCGTGGAAAAGAAGATAGAGCTGAAACTAGACTTTTTAGTGAAATATTTCCTTTTGGCCTTTGTACACTTGCAAACTGGACTGTTGCCATTGAATTCTCCAAAAATATATTTCACTGCTCTGCCTTCAAAATAAGATAGACTATTTTTATGAACTTTTGCCAAAATTACTTTATCTTCCTGTTCCACTTCAAGGAATTATTTTTTTATGTTTTACTCTTGAACATTTCTTTGAAATTCTAAAGCTGATTATTTCAGCATCTTTGTTTATATTTACCTTTTGGCCATTTACATATCTAAAAATTCCTAATTAGGAATTATTTTGGTTGTGATATTACTTAGGAATAGATGCAGCAATGAGGCCGTCTTCATTTAAATTGCTGATTAATTTTAAATGAAATTTAGGATCCTTGCTGTGTCTCCATCTGTCTGCCACTTGTTCATACTACAGGTACCTCAGGGCGTCACTGTACATTCACTGTTTTTAGGCGAGCTTGTGCAGGTCAGGACAGCTGCTGTCCTCTTCCGGACTTTGAAAAATTCCTAGAGTACTAGAACTTCTGGTTCTTTGCAAGATTATGCATTTACAGTTCAACTATAGCATTATTGGTCCTGATATATCAGGCCAAGAAACCTCAATACTCAAATTAACTTATCTACTTTTTAAAGTGTAGCAGTTACAATTTCTTGCTGTCCTTGAGAATAATAATAGTCTCATACTCCTAAAACTACTTTGTTTTTCCAAATCATGGTTGATGTATGGTTCCTGTAAAGGCTTTATCAAGACCCCTGAAATATTTATTGCTTCACTGTAAATATTGCCTAGAAATGGGGCTGTTGCTTTACTTACTGTAGCCAAAGTTTAGTATGATTTGTACAGGAGTGTCAGAACTGAAAGGGATTCGGTTGAACGATGGATTAATTTATCTCTTTAAAACATGTACTATGAATGCTGAAGACTGAATGCCAAAATACAAATTAGGTTGAAATGTGTCTGGCACCTCATCTGTAATTAGTATATTAATGGCTTGAAATGTAGGTTATGAATAGTTATTAGAGAACCTCAATTACATTTCTCTGCTTGTTAAAAGCATTTTTTGTCACTAGATCTTTAAAAATTTTACAAGGAAGAGCAGCTTTATGATCTGCATTGTAGCTGATAGGAATACTGAGGCAATGTGATATGTGATGTGACTTGATCACTGTGTAAACTCGTGGCAGAGCCAGGAATTGAACCAGGATGTCTGAATGCAAGCCCAGAGACCGGCGTACCACTTTCATGGCTTCTCTCTTCCTTTCTCTCTCTTTCAATAGAAAGCAGATCTGATTATAAAGAAAAGGATGAGAGAAAGTTTTGGGAAAAAACCCTCCCATATATACAGGCATACCAGCATCCATCAACCGCTCAGGAGCAGAAAAAATTGCAACATCCAGGAGCACAGATCAAACTCAAATCTGTTATTTATTGATACTGCTGAGTGACTAGATATCCTTGTCAGAAACCAGGCTAATAAGTGCTGTCACTTGAGGCAGACCTGTTCAAGATTAAATATTAAATTCTGATTAATTTTGTAGATTTCACTGAATGTTCCTCATTTAAATAAGCTGTCAGACCACCTGGGTTTTCAGCACAATTTACATTTCTGTTTAATTTTCTAAAAAAGAAATGGATATGAAATAATGGGCTGACTGTCTGAATCATATTCAAAAGAAGTAATTGCTCGAGACTATAAAATTTAATTTTGGGAAGTGGTGTTGCTTTCCTGTGAATGAATAATGTATTTGCCTAGAAAGAACCAAGCAGAAAAGCTCATAATTCACCTCAGAAGTACCATCATGCTGAGATACATTACAGTATTAGGGCCTACATCACAGTCATAGCTTCAGCAATCTCCATGTGTTATAAATCTATTCAGAATGTAATAATGTTCCTGATGTGTATGTACATACAGTGTCCTGTTTTATAAGAAACCACAGAATTTTATTTTATTTCCCATGACACATTAAAAAACTATTGAACTCAGTGGAGATATGCCTTATAAGATCTATCTGCAAAGCAAAATTGCTGTAAGAGACATTGGGAGACAGCTGCCTTGCTCTCACCCTCCTTTTAGATACTAAAGCTGGTGTGCTTAGATTACACTCAGGTTTGAGTCCATAGGAGAACTGTTGGCTTGTTCACACTGATTTCCTTTTGCAATCTCTCACTTTCGCCAATGGAAGCAATGGCACCAGATTGAGTCTGGACTGAGTCCCAGACCAATTCCCCAAGACTTCTCTCTTGTATTAGGACATGTGAGAGAGGCTTTGGATTTCTAGCCATTTCAGCTTTTAAGCTGAAACTTAAGTTTCATAAAGGTTTCCCTACTCCCTGTACAAAAGGTTTCTTTCATAGAAAGGTCTGATTTCTTCCTTTGTGAACCCTGGTGTAAAGAATTCACATGGCTTCTCTGCCACTGATAGTTCATCTCTGTGTGCTTCTAAAATACTCTGATCATCAACTGGGCTGTAGACTCTCTGGCTCTCTGAAGGATGCCTTGTTTAGAATCTCTGTTAATAATCACTTGTGTTTAAACTTACTTTAAAGCAGGGTTTGTTTTACAAAACTCCAGATATTCCTTCTCTCTGGCAATTTTCAGGATAATTCTGAAGAGACAGAAGAGTCTTGTAGAGCAACAAAATTAAGATGAGTTATTTGCACTTTTGGAATATTCCTTAGTCAGACTGACAAAATTATAGGCTGTTCATGCTGCAAGGGTGTGCGAGTGTATAAAAGTGTCAAATGTCTCTTACCACCTGGCTTCTGCTATTGAGGAGCAGAACTGTGGACAAAGCCTCAGGTTCAAAGTTTGCTCCAGACAAGTTGGTTAGCTGGTAAACTATTTACCAGTTGCTGTTTCCAAAACATAGATCAATCTTTTTTGTTTTCTTTTTGTTATCTTAGAAAACCAACCAACCATAATTAATGTGATTACTTTTCCTGCCTGCCATGATTATTTTCTCTGAATGTAGTCACAAACTGTTGATTAGGGGTCAGCATAACTACAGGGGGCTTCAACCCAGCTACCATGCCATCTTCAGAGTCACTATCCCCACTCTGACTTTTTTCCTCCAATTATGAGCCAAATGTCTTAATTTTGATTCTGTTTAACTTTGGCTTTGCAGTCTTTTCTTGCGTGTGAGGTTGTCCTTTTCCATAACGTTTCCACCAGCCCTTTTCTGAACCTGTTCTTCCTAGGAGCTACAGCAGCTAAGTTGCTGAAATGGAAAGGAAGCAGTAAAAGTAAACATCTGCTTTACCAGGTAGCCACAAATGCAGAAGAAATTTTTCAAACCTGAAAACTAATTTCTGACAAGATAGGTTTTAAGAAGAAGTTTCTTCCCTGGGTTAAGTCACTTGTTTTGCCAAGTAGTTCCAGTAAGACATGAAAGAGTGCTGATATAAATGAGAAGTTATTGCTTATGCACTTGATGCCTAGAAACTGAATTCTGTTTCTCCAGTTCTGGCACCTAGCTCCTGGTTATGTTTTGACTTGTCAAGTTTCCAATCTACTTTGTTTCCACTAGTTTAAGTACTTGAATTTCCTTCTGAATGTCTGTCAAGTATAAAGTAGAGATTTATTTGTAAAACACTAACTTTTGCTAAGATTCACAGTGTTGCCCATATACTGTCAATAGTACATCTCAAAGTTATATGCCAATGAGTTTTGAGCAGTAATAATATTCTTCTGCCCATGGCTGAGGCAGTGACTAACGCTGTTATCACCACATGAGTGAGCTGAGTGTGGGAACTGTATGATGGCAAAGCACAGGTAGTAATAGAAAGATAGTCAACACTAGTGAATAATTTCCCATGTTATTTATGTTTTTCTAAACAGTTAGGGGACAAAAAAAAGCAAGCCATATGTTGTAGTAGAGACTATTTTTGTCTATGATTTGAAAGATTCTAATTAATTAACTGATCCATAGTTAGTCCAACAGCATGCTGCTTCTCTGCTAGTACTTTGTCAAAAAGCGGGGTGTACAACTTAACAGTTGGTGGGTTTGTTACATTCCTGTAATTCCCCTCTAAGCCTGATATCTTCTGGTAACCTAAGCAAATAGAGAATCTGAAATGCAAATGGAAGGAATATAGGTTTTCTGTACAGCCGTAGAAAACTACTGTGCCATTACTCAAATCGTGACACCAATATTAAAACCAATTTCTGTTATTTTGTTAAAAGGCATTTCTATTCTCTTTCTACATGTTTTACTTTTTCTTTCTATCTGTTCTGCTTTTCCTGCGAATTCTTATGTGCTACAGCCCTACCTTCCATGGCTAGAAGCAGAAGAGCCAGAGCAGTTCCTTGCAAGCTGAGTGTTAAAGTAAAAAATAGTTGCAAATACATTCTGCTGCAAATATTGGCTCCTGAGGGGTAGTAAGAGTTCTTACCAGTCATTTGCCTTTTCTCAAATATTCTTTTAGGAGGCAACCCAAAATCTTACTGAATTATACACACAGAAAGTGTATGGAATAACAGGAAAGTTGTTTTTTTTAATTATTGAATGTGAAATAAACCCTGCTGTTTCCAGTAGATGTTACGTAGCAGTTTCTGGGATAAAATACTGTTTCATCCCACTGTATGGACCTGGAATTCTGACATCAAATATGCTCCCAGTCCTGTTTTCACAGTGTGTGCTTACTGCATCTGTCTTGGTGAGAGTGCTGTCCTTTTGCACATTTATTGACAGTGGGTTAAAAGGAGAACTTGCTTTAAAAGTGAATATTTTTCATGATCTGGCCATGCATTGATAATGAACTTCTAGATTCCTTGGAAAAGGGTAGTACTTTTAAATGATCTTAGTGTCATGTTACTGTAAGGTTCCTCTAAGATAAAGTGTGTTGGACTAACAGTTTCACTAAATGAGAAATTCTGAGAAAAACACTGTAACTGTAATATCATTATCACTTATTGCAAGATAAGAGACACTGTGTCTGCATAAATTCACATTATCTGTAATTGCATTCTTCCAACTTTAGTTTTTTCTATAAAATAAAATAGTTATGTCCTCTCCCAAACTAGAACATGCTATCAAGTGACTTCCATGTGTGGAACGCATTGACAGCTACAATTAAATTGATAGAAAATCTATTCCATGTAGGATATCTGCAGCCAAGATGTATATTAATGTACTTATTAATATGCTATATTAACTGTTGGCTAAACTTGCAAAGTGAAATTTCAAATGTTAGAAGATACAGAAATTATCAGTGACACCCATATTTGAGTGTCCTCATGTTACGATCTGATTAGTATCCTTTGTCCTTTAGAAAACTGCAAAACTTTGTTAAATAGGTACCATGATACTAGTAACTGAGTTAGCAGATTGTTTTCATGGTGAAGCACAGGCATGTATTTGAAACATTGAAACAAGAAGAATATCTGTAGGTTTGAGTTGTCGACTTTGCTCAGGACGGATGTCTGGTCTTTTCTGAGGTAATTCAGGAGCTTGTAGATCAAGGAGAGTTTGTGTTTATGTGGCTGGGCTTCAAATATAAATTGCCACTGACCGCTAACCAGTCAAAAAAGTAGTTGCTGAAAAATTATGCTAGAACAGTTACAGGACTAGTCCTCTGTAGAATATAGGGGTAGGTTTCATTCCAAAGACATTAAGAAATATGGTTTTGGGGGTTTTTTTCCTTCATTTGCAGCTAAACAAGATAGAATTAAACATACATCTCACCTGAGAATTTAAGTCTTCAAAGAAATGTACTATTTGTAGAAAATAATCTTACTGTAGTTTTTGCTTGCAGCTACTGGAAAGCTGTTCAGAACTCCAGCAAAATCAAAATGGAGCATAAACAGGCTGTGTATGAAAAGGCATAAAACTGGCAAGTAGATGCAATTCCCATATTAGTGCCCACCCCCTGTGTGAACAAGCAGGGTGAATATTCTGAGTGTGGGAGAAAGAGAAGATGAAGGTATTTTGCATTTTTTTATATATTGTATTAGGGAAAATAGCATAATAAATTTTCCTGATAGCAGGAAATAAGACAAAAAGCAATAGTTGTTTTGTTTAGGATTTCCAGAATAGTAAACAATCAGTAGGATGTAAAAATATCTTGTCTGCTTATGAAACAACCGATTTTTTTCAGTCTTACTGGCAAGAAAAATTTGTTGGTTATTATCAAATTTGCTCCAATTTATTGCAAATAATAAGCATTCTTTACTTGATAAATATTCCTACAAAATTTCTAATTATAAAGCTATTGAAAATATTATATAAAACAGTTCACAGGAAATTTAAGTAGGATAGAATCTGAGATTAGAGATATATCCTTAAATCTAAAATGCATAATTCCATAGTTGACAAACAACTTTTATTCTGTTTGTTCTCCTCCTCTTCTTCCTGTAAGGATTTTTAAATATTTTATAGAATAACTGAAGATAAAAAGGTGGAGTTTGGTTCTTAGCAGTAGGTAGGAGGAAGCTGGCTGTTGAATGGCTGAGATTCAAGGTTCATCCAATGTGGATCCTAATTTAGGACTGTTTTTAATTATCTATATTATTTTTTCTTTTAGTTTAGTCATATTGGGAAAAAAACCCAAATGGAATGTTTCATTTATTTAACACTTACTCCGTGGTCCACATGCAATTTTATTGCACAGGTTTGATTCACTGGAGAGTGTAATTTCTCAGCAGTTTTGAAACATGCCTCCATATCTACAAGACTGACTAAATCTACATATGAATCTTTATTAAACAGGCATCGAAAAATCTTGGCTCTCATAGCCTTAAAACTCAAGTGGAAATAGTTTTAGATCTTGTTCAAGATCCAGAGTACTTCCATTTTTGGTAGAATATATTTTTTTCAGAACACTTGACAGTCTGAATTTACTTATTGCCTGAACCATGTGGAATGAAAATCAACACATTCACATATTTAAAAAATATTACAGGATAGAACTGCTCAGTTGAAAAAGACCTTTGAGATCATTATCTCCAGCGGTACCTGTCCACTACTAAATCATATCCCTATGCACTTCATTTACACACCTTTTAAATACCTCCAGGGATGATGACTCAACCACCTCCTTGGGCAGTCTGTTCCAGTGCCTGATAATTCTTTCAGTGAAGAATTTTTTTCCTGCTGTCTAATGTGAAACTCCCTTGGTGCAACTTAAGGCCATTTTGTCTTCCATTGTACTTTTGGCAATGGAATTGTTGTTTAATGTATTTGTACTCTTTGGAATTAAAAAAATGTACATCAATATTATCTCTTTTCAACAGAGAGAAAATTTGATTACACTGAAGGAGATTTGGAGGCATTTGCATTTTTCAGAGATACTCCTGTTTGGTCCAAGAAAATGAATAGTAAAATCACTGTGTTGCTTGCCCATCTAGGGGTTAGGTGAAGAGTTAGTAGTAATTTCTATTAATCTCTAAGTCTGATGCTTATGCAGATTCAAAGACCATTCTGTCTGTGACAACAAAAGCTACTGAAGTGATGCAGAAGGAATGCACGCTCTTATTGGTTTTCGTTTTGTTTTTCTCAGATTTGATCTCTAAAAAATCCAGTGTAGGGTGGATGGGTGGGTTATTTTTAAAATTTGAAATAAAAATGTAAAACCAGATTTGTGTGGATCATATCCTCCGAAACGATTGTGTTCAACTTTGCTCAATGCATCCCTTTTTTTTCAAGGTGGAGGAGAGCCAATATGGACCTTGCAGACAAATTAAGAATAAGGCTATTCTTATCAAGAATCTAGGTGATCTGTGAACAGCTAAATGTGCTTACAGTTGCCACCTTCCCTCTTTTATGTCAAATTTTCATCACATCATTGTTTTACTTACCAAGGCAGGCCTGGAATAAGTGAAAAGCAAACCCCAGAAAACCCTCTCTGATCTTGCAGTAATTTATGCTATGGAGACTTAAGCCAATCATGTCCTTCTTATGTTTATTAACCCTTGATGGATTCTTTTCTCCCTCAAGTTTGGCCTACAACTTTTTAAAATTCACCAGCTTCCAATGTGTTCACTCTTTCATATTTGTTTCTGCATGGTGTGAAAGAGAACCTCTTCTTGTCAGTCCTGAATTTTGCATGGGGTTGTTTCATTTGATATCACCTTGTATTAGAAAAAAGCGTCAGTGTTTGTAACTTACTCATCATGCAGTATTCCTGACTTTATAGTCTTGCATCTGTCCTGTGGGCTGAGCAGACCAAGTCAATTTAGCTGTTTCTTGCACCAAACTTGTTTCATGCTTTGAATCATCTTAGTGCTCTTTCTTTTATGCATTTTTAATTTCTTTTCTATCTATTTTTAAAATGGGAAGAACAGAACCGCACACAGCGTTCATTGTAGTGTGCCTCATGAGTTAATAAAATCTGTGATTTATGATGGTGCTCTGTCCTCCCTTCTTCTCCTAGTAATTTCTAGCCTTCTATTTACTTTCTAAACTAAGTTATCTGATGTTTTTATGGTATTATTCTAACCCTAAGATCTTGTTTCTGAATTACGTCAGTTCTGAGTCCATCTTATGAGTATGTTGAACAGTACAGGCCCCAAGGATACTTTTAAGTCTTCAAAAGGAAATTGCTAGATGAGCAGCTGTAAAATTTGGGATCTGAGAAAGGTAACAAAGGCTTTAATGTGTGTGAACCATGTGGTTTTGTTCACATGATTATGTCTGCATGTTTCACAGGGCAATTTTAGTTCAAAACCATAACATTGATATAAAGCATTCAACAAAAAATATCTGTCAGAGATAGAGCGTGCATTCTATTGAGTATTCCAGTGAAGTAAGATACCAATAAGAATAATTCTAGGATGACATTTTGCCAAAATAAATCTTGCATTTTTTCTTAGTAGCAAGAATCCCCCCTCCTCTCCTAAACAAAAAACAGTTTAATGGTTGGAAAAAATGATATTGCTGAATGAAAAATGGGAACAGCAATGTACTGGAGACTTCTTGGCTTACGACTAGTTTAGCAAATGGGAAAATGTAGAGAGGTTAAGTGGTAGGAGTGATGAAAGATTTATTGAACTCACTTTATCTGGAAAGATTAATAGAATAGAATAGAATCAGGAGACCTACTATATCTTGAATGAATTAGACTTGAAAGAGCCTAATCTTCAAATACCAATTCAGTGAAAATATCACTCTGTTCAAAAAAAGAGGCAAAGAGGTCTAAAGATCCTCCCTGCTCCTTGAAACTGGGAAAGGACACCTTTCAATATGATCCAAAATTTATACCAAAAATATTGGATGTGAGATGAAGATAACATCTTCAGATGAAGATGAAGCTAGCAAAGAGCTTAGAGACTTGCTTGCCCAGCTAGACACACATAAATCTGTGGGGACGGATGGGATCCACCCAAGGGTAGTGAAGGAGCTGGTGGATGTACATCATCTTCCAGTGGTCCTGGCTGACAGGGGAGGTTCCACTGGACTGGAGGCTGGCTGATGTTGTGCCCATCTACAAGAAGAGTCACAGGGAGGACCCAGGAAACAACAGGCCTGTCAGTCTGACCTCAGTGCCAGGGAAAGTCATGGAACAGGTGATCTGGGGTGCTATCATGAAGCACATGTGAGAGAACTGGGTGATCAGGCCCAGTCAACACGGGTTCATGAAAGGCAGGTCTTGCCAAACTAACTTGATCGCCTTCTATGATAAAGTGACCCACCTACTGGACAACAGGAAGGCTGTGGATGTGGTCTTCTTGAACTTCAGTAAAGCCTTTGACACAGATTCTCACAGCATTCTGCTACAGAAACTGTCAGCCTC
>WAAB01019164.1:110562-136439 GCA_013389865.1 Piaya cayana
TGTGGAGAGGAGGGAGCTGGCCTCTTCTCCCAAGTGACAGGGAACAAGACAAGAAGGAATGGCCTCAAGCTCCACCAGGGGAGGTTCAGACTTGACATCAGGAAAAAAAAATTTGTGGAAAAGGTCATTGGGCACAGAAACAGGCTGCTCAGGGATGTGATTTGAGTCGCCTTCCCTGGAGATGTTTAAAGGACAAGTGCATGAGGCGCTGAGGGACATGGTTTAGAGATTGATAGGAATGACTGGACTAGATGATCCAGTGGGTCGTTTCCAACCTTGTGATTCTGTGAAAGACTTGGATTCAAACAGCTTAAATTTTTGAGGTGTGAAAAGGGATTGTATTTCTCACTGCCCCACCAATCATAAAGACCTTTATTGATCACTTGTAAATGCCAGAAGTTCTTAAAGCTGCTTTTTTTTTTTTTGCCTTTTTTTCTTTCTTCTCTATCACTTGAAAATTTTGCCTCCTTCTTCTCTATAGATACTTGATTTTCAGAGTGAGTTTAGCACTGCTTTTCCGTGTTGCATGAGAACTTGAGAATAAACCCTATAACTGGCTTTCTAATAGCTCAAATACTTGTGTGCTTTCCCTATTATTTGCTTGTCCATTGCCCACATTGATGAGTGATTTAAGTTTTTAACTCAGCCTCTAGATATCTGTGCCTCCTCCACTCAGAGCCAGACTTAATCTTCCCTTTATGTCTGGAGTCCATGTGGGCTTTATCATTATATTTCTCTTGTAACCTTTCCACAAAGGGAGATTTTGTTCCACTGTAAGGTCTTAGGTTGTTGTTCTAATTGGTACAGCTGACTTGATAACATCCCAAGGTTCAGGGTCAAACAGTGCTAAGCACATTGTAGAAATGTGCAATAATGACAAAGATGGTTTCTGTTGCAGTTATTACAGCCTTTTGACAGTAGTTCTCCCACACTAGATTCTGAAGTTCCAATTATCTTTCCTTTTCTTAATTCTGTTTATCTACTTATTCTTTATTGCTACATAAGCAATAATGGGCTATATGATATATCATATAAAAGGAACTTTTTTTAGATGGCTTTCATGTAATCGTGAAGATCACAGGCTCAATAATAGGGCGATTTTTAATTCAAATAATTGGTGAATGTGAGCAAAACTTTCTTGGATAGTTTTTGAGAGCTACTTCTGTGATCCATTTGGCCCACCCAGATGATTAAGCTACCACTTATTGTTTACAGAATAGTTGTCTGCTAGAGTCTGGAACATACTTTGAAGTTTGTACTGTAAAGAAATGTTTGTTTATTCACAAGTAATGTCTTTGTTTTGTGGAGCCATACCATGCCACTAGTTTGGAGTCCTGTGTAAGCCCAACTGATCTGAATTATAGGAAGGAGTTCACCATTCCTGACGCTATACTTTTTACAGTAGTTGTTCTCTTCAACCATTTGAGAAAGATTCCACATACAGGAAGAAGTTTTCAGAAAATAAACCAAGAATTAATGTTACCAGGATTTATCAATAGCAGCTGCTGTTTGGCTGAAGCCATGTGTATACAATACATGTGTTCAAGGAAAGATGTTAATTATATTCTTGTGCGTCGTAGGAATCCGGAAAGATCGCAGAGGTGGGCGAATGATGAAACAAAAACGTCAGAGAGAGGAGCAGGATTCCAGAAATGGGGAGGCTTCTACAGAGCTGCGAGCTCCTACCCTCTGGACAAGTCCACTGGTGGTTAAACATAACAAGAAGAACAGTCCAGCCCTGTCGCTGACAGCAGAACAGATGGTTAGTGCCTTGCTGGAAGCTGAGCCACCCATAGTTTATTCTGAATATGACCCAAATAGACCA
The DNA here is from genome assembly GCA_013389865.1 of Piaya cayana. Classification (NCBI taxonomy): domain Eukaryota; kingdom Metazoa; phylum Chordata; class Aves; order Cuculiformes; family Coccyzidae; genus Piaya; species Piaya cayana. Next base: position 112,388 of record WAAB01019164.1, read on the forward strand.
TTCAACGAAGCCTCTATGATGACTCTGTTGACCAACCTTGCAGACAGAGAATTAGTGCACATGATCAACTGGGCAAAGAGAGTTCCAGGTAAGAAAAAGAAAAGTCCGGTGTACTATAAAGCCCTCTACATGGCAAAGTAATAGAAAAAACACATACTGGTTTTTGTGCTACATATTTCATACAAATTGTTCACTTAAGTATAAATACATAAAACCATCACAAATATTATGTTACAATGGTTGACAAAAAACTATAGTGCAATATATGTTACTTTCGTAGGAAGATTTATTCAAGAAAATTATTTCCCAACACTATAGAATGTTGGATAAGTTTTTGCTTGCAAATCTTCTCTTTTCAGCTGAAAACCAGAAAAATTAAAGATAAAACCAGGTTACTAGAAGCCAAACCTAATCTATCTGATCTAATCAAATACTGTTAGTTATTTAAATTCCTTTTGAAAAATGGGTTACTCATATCTGTTATGTAAGCCATAAATTCAGCATCACTACTGAGACCAGAAGTATTAGTATAATTTATTTAATTGCCAGCTTACCTTTTTGACCATAAATTACAGATCTTCCATGAGTCTGGGGTCCAAGGCCAGAGGAGCAATTTTTGTATGAATTTCTCTTCCTACTGGAGCTAGGTGTTTTTATCTTCATCATTTTGGGTTGCAGCTATGACCAATGTAAACCTGTGAATGTTTCATGTCATGTCATACCTATAAGAAATTATCTGAGAATATTATTCTTTACAAAGTCACAGTAGTTAAGGTCTGATCCACAGTCTGTTCACATCAAGGGCAGGTTCTGCTGTTAATTTAGGTATGGTTTGGATCGTGCCTTTACAAAATGTTTTTGAAAAAATGAACAAATGTCCATACTATTGAAGTTATTCACTATCAAAACAGATAAATTAAAATGATTTTTCTACTTATTTTAGAGATATCATTAGTCTAAGTCTGTTAAAAACCATTAATTTACATTCAACATAGTTATATACCACATTCTTAATTCATAAGTTGTCCAACTAGAAACATGTTTTCTATGACATTTTGTTGTGATAGTTAATGTAATCAATGAAAATGTGATTAGATACAAAGCAGCATTATTAGAGAGCTCAGATCTTATTTTTTATTCAGAAATCTCTCTAAAACCTAATGTATGAAGTCACTACATTAGGTGAAGATTAAAAACCTTCCTGGTTTACCAAATATATCCTTTATTTCATAAGCAAGTTTCTGAAATTTGAAAATGAAATGTATAAGACTATCAGCCATTCGTGTATATACAGTGTATTTTACATTTAAATAAATGTGTCTGTTAATTGCCAAAATAGTTCCTAAGGAGAAACTAAACTAAATGACTCTGTTTACATGTTAATCAGTATTGTCACAAGTGAGATTTGGGGCAAAACTGGTGAACTTTGGTTTTAAAAAAGCAAACAAACACAAAAAAAATCCCTTCCCAGTCACAATTGTGTTTACTAGACCCTGTAGAAACAATCATACTAAAGGAATGTCCTAAAGCAGGAGAGATCAACTATGAAAAGTTTGGAGATTCTGGAAGTGCTGGACACTTAGCTGATTCTTAGTGTTGTTTGGAAGACTGCACACATGACCAAATGCAGAAATTTTAGGAAGTTGATTTTAAAAAATTCAGGACCAGTCGTTTGCTTACTTCTAAAATTGGGTTCTCTTCAGGCTTTTGAGAATAGGGATTTTGGAGCTAGATGCTGAAATCTATTTTCGTTTGGATTTCTAATTTGTCCACAGGAAAGACTGTGTCCTTGCTCCTGATAATCTTCCTTAAATCTTAGAAGTACTAATTGTATTTCAAAAATAGGTCTTTGCTTAGACTGTTTTCCTTAGTTCCTTTTGCTGGGATATACTAGCATTAAATATACATTGAGGAATGTGTCTGGTAATGTAAGCCATATTGCATATACCTCAACAATATGTTGCCTTTGAACATTCTGTTATTGATAGGAATCATGCAACATTTTAATTAGAGTGGATTTTCATATAAGTTATCAATAAAGAGAAGTGAATAACTTTTTCACTTAGGTGAAGTATTTTGTGCCAACAGCATTGTGAGCTTCTGCAGTTATTTTCTCAGATAATTTACTAAGGTTTCATGCTTTGGAATCAAGGATAAGAACACATTTTTTTTTTAAAGAAAAGTGGATGTGCTTTTTACCAGTAGGAAAAAGCAATTGCAGGAAACAGCCTCTCCTATGAATGCCTCTCAAGCCTTGGAAACGCTGCACAAGTTCATTTAGCTGAATGCAGGCACTTTGGTGACAGAAATGATGGAGCAAAGTTGATAGTTGAAAACATATTTATTGACGAAGGAAGACATTGAGATTAAAAGAGCAGAAATTAAATGCAGCTACAGTTCACAAATAAGTATCAGGACTTCCAGGACCATATTTGGAGTATATTTTGCTGCATAGGCTTTAAATAAGAGGCAGTGGGTTGAAGCAATTAGTAAAGACATTGTTTTGGTCAGCCAGTCTTTCCGACAATGTATGGGCATGGAAGAAGAAACAGCTAATTAGTGGTATACTGGGTAAAAGTGAATCTGTTCTATAAGAAGGAGTAATGCAAATTAGTTTATAATTGACTCTGTATTAAATGTAGGCAGAGATCTATTATAAAGCCATGCTGAAGACAATCTCCAAAATGACATTATCTTTGCAGACATGTCCTGATTGGCAAGCTGAAAACTGGACTAAATCTCTATTGTAATTTGCTCAGCATTAGCTCAAAATTGTTAAAATTGACTCTGGAATCTCAGTGGTATTTACAAATTGCTGCGGTAAAGTGAACTTATGGCAGCTTCTTGTGCATAACCTTAAAAAATTAATCTTCAGTATTGAAGTATAGCGTGATTGTTAACTGAGGTCATTACAAAGTTCTCCCATGACAATGCAATTTGTAATATGCCAAGCACATAAAAGCTTGTTTTAATTTTCCTTTGAAACTTTGGCAACTGATAGAAGTGGGTTTGCCAGATTACATGAACAAAAATCTCGTACAGTGTCCTATGAGATATACAAAAAATCCAGGATGCCTCACACGACTTGCTCTGTACATGGCCTAATGGGTCTTCTGGCTTAAGTCCTCCCAGATGGCCTTTATAAGACATCAGTTGTGTCTTCTGAGTATTTCAGCAGTTGGAACAGCAAGCAGCTGCACACAAGGTGGATGCAGACAGTGATGGACTAGCCTTTACATACACATGTAAAGTGAGCCTTTTACCATTTATTTGGGGCAAATCACTAAAAATCACATGAAGGCAACATATCAATGTAGATGGATAAGTGTTCTGCTCATTTCTGAATTATGTACTTCTCAAAGATACAACTTGCTGTTTTCTTTTTCAATTACACTATGTATTGAGGATATAGTGTCACTTTCAGTCTCACAGAATGAGTTTTTTTAATTAAGTAAATTTTCATCATGGTCTTTGATGCAACAAGCAAAACTATTGCTTTTATTTTCTACAGAAATGTTGATAAGTCAGAGGAATTAACTTACTGAATTTAATTATTCACTTACTGTGCATACAATTTAATATCTGTATTTGGAGTACTGTATTCTCTAAAGGAAGGTGCTATTTTCAATTAAATGATCAATAATAATTATTTTTGTGCAGAAGCTCTTGAGTCAGTAAGAGACATTTTGAGCTTGTACAGTGACCATATGCTAAAGATTGTAGCTTTAAGGAAATATTTTTACAAGGGTGAAGTCTTTGGCAGTGCTGCTACAGTTTTGTATAACTATTTACTACAAGTACAGTAGCTGTACAACTTAATAGCCCTAAAATGGTATGCTGGGCATAGAAGCTTTGAAGTTTTGAGGTGATTCACAGTGCTGCATTTATTTTATGGCTTCATGAACTGAAGAGATAAACATTTTGGCAGTGATTTTTTTTTTTTTCAAAGCCACAGAACTTGCTATTTTCTTAAGATATTGTTTTCCTATTTGACCTTCTAAACTCCTTTGTTTGTTAAATTAGGAACAGTGTGTAAAGAAGCCAACAATAGCCACAAGTTTGCTCTGCACTTCAGTGACACAAAACCTCGGGGGAAAAAAAAAGTCAGCTACCAATAGAAGGAAAGAAGTCTTGTGCTAGAACAGAGTGTGTTAATAACCTTGGATGTCTTTAGGTGCAGGACAGTTTACAGAGCTTCCAAGTGTGGTAATCCTCTTGGCATTAATTTATACTTAAAAAAAAAGGAATGACTTGCAATTCCTGTAATAATTTTTAATAAAGCATACAAAATGTCTGCTTTATAGTCTCTTCTCCTTTGAAAAAATGGGGTTGCTGTGGAGATTTGTAAAATGTTATTAAAGAAAACACCCCTTCGCTTATCAGTTTAATCTGTTGAAGTGATAGTCTAGTGCTCTCCTGACTTCACAGGGAAAAACAGAGGAAACAAATAGATCTCTAGCAAAAGAGAAATGATAGCAAGCACCTGGATCTTTCTGTAGGACTGCTTTTACTAACTTATTTTCTGTTATGTTTCAATTCATTACTATGAGTATAAGAGACAAGAATCAATCCTTCTACTGGATTAAGGTAATCACCATTTGAGCTTGAATATGAGACTGAGAGGTTATCATGCAATATATCATGATTATACTGAGCAGTAGAATTTAAATTGTTGAATATGAAATGAAGGCTTTTTATCCCTGTGTTTTCTTAGTCTGGGGAACATTTTTGGTCTTTCATGTGTATATCGTGTTAAACCAAATAAACCTCCCTTTCCCCTTCACAGCCTCCCCCAGCTTCTGGGTGCTTTTGAGACAAAGCTATTTTGCAAGCAAATTTTATTATTATTATCTACAGAAATGTCTTTTAGTGCTTTTGAAACAAGATGACAGATTTGTCCTCCTGTAGAGAAATTTCAGTCAGAGAAAAGGACAAGGCTGTGTGGCACAATGGTTTGCAAGTGTGAGATCCAGGGGACGACCCTGATTCTAAAGGACAAGGAAAAATCTGGCAGAGTTGTATACACCAGGAGCTTGTGTCAGTCAGGAAAAAGCCAAAGCTAAGAAGGAACTGTTAAGGATAAGTGCTTGGAAAGGATCATAGACTTTGTCTGCAGATATGTGTGAGATCAAAAATATAAATAAGAAGTACTTTCACTAGCTGATCCAATAAGAAACTAGAAGAAAATGACAGCAGGAGAAAAAAGGATCAGGATTTGAATAACAACTGTGATACTGGAAATTTAAGATGTGTACTAGTGTAGTTGCTTTCAGACTCTAGAGGTCTGAAATGTGGGGAAATGCATCAGGACTAGTGCTAGCAAGCTGATCAGCATCAAGGAGACTCCAACTGGGAGAAAAGGTAGACACCACATCCAAGAGGACAAGAGGAAAAAAAATGCTAGGAATTGGTCAGATGAGCCAACAGTAAGTTCAGCAGCTCAGCCCTAGGCCTCTTACCTCATTCTTAGGACTGCTGCTGGAGGACAGTAATTTACTGAGGGGTTATTTGAAGCTGAAGGGTCTGGTTGTTGCCTGTTCTCCCTGCCAGAGGAAGAGATCTGGGATGTTTTCTGCTCCCGATCCATGTCCCACTTCATCTTCCAAGCCGTAGTCCTGCCCTACTCTTCCCCAAGAAGTTTCCTGGCAGTGGGGAATTATAAGAATACATTCAAACTGAGGCACTTCATTTGCATAAATTTTCAATCAGAGGTAACAGAGTGAGGAGAGGAAAAGCAGTTAGAGAACCATGACCCTAGTATGACTTTTCACCATCAAGGTTTCTATAGCTATTTTAAGGCTTTTAGGAGAATGAATGCCTGTTACTATGAGATATCTATATTTTCTATTACATTTTCTTATCACAAAATATTTCACATTGAATTACATTTAGACTGAGGCTCTGAAACTACTTTTAAAACTTGCTATGATGTCCCACTAGATTTATTAAGTGGAACACTGTGTGCACTGCATTTAAACCACAGCCAGACCTATGCCTGGACACTATGGAAATGCAGTGCAGTTCACATGATTACATGTGATGCTCCTAACCAGAAATAAATGCAATCTTTGGATAAGATCAGAAGTATATCCTAGAGGGTTTTCTGATACGTATCTTGCAACATTTCTTAAATTTTGGGTTTACTCCTATAGATATTTCTGTAGCTTTCCAGATTTTATTTCTTTGTCCAGAAGAAGAAAGGGATTCTGAAGAACTTGTCTTGTGCTGATGTTGTTACACAAGTGCACCAGATTGTATCATTATTAGTAATGCTCTATGGCCACAATTAAAAACTCTGCTTCATATGTGAGGTGATATTTTGTTCAGAAGCATGACTAAATGTCAGTAATTCTTTTCAATATTACAATGTGTGAGTGTACTTCACATAAAGTGCTATATCGTCCTCTCATTCACAGAGGTACTTTATACAGGTGACTACCAAAATTATTGAATTAAATTAAATGTTATCCAACCTTCTAGCCTCCTTGAATTTAGAAAAGCTGTAATTATTTACAAGGTTATAAACAAATATAAAACGAAAGTGATTGTCTTTTATTTGTGTTGCATAATCACAGTTATACTCTGTGCAAAGTACAAAAAAAAAAAAAAAGATGTGGCCTTTCTTTCAAGTAAATGAGTTCCTGTTAAGATGGAGTTGAATGTGTAACGTGCTAGGAAAGTTCACTTTTTTCAGACGATGCATGCTTTGTGTATTCAGAAAAAAGGAAATATAGCTAACAACATTCTGCATAACATTTATCCAATAAGTCAACAACAGTTAGAACCACAGTCTGTGTTTTAAATGCTAAAATATTTGATTTCCCAGAGATATCTTAGTTCCATTCTTTGTTTATGGAAGCTAATAGTTTGAAAAACATTTATTAGAGGCCTGCAAAGCCATTTATATCCTACTCTATGTGATTTTTAAAAAAAACTAATTTCTTTAGCATGGTGAATCTCAAATACATCTCTTCATTTAAACATCCCTGAACAGAGTATGCTGAAATCTAAATTTAAATATGAAGACAAACTTAGACTGTACATTTCTGCTTTTGTAAGTATTCACATATTCAAATAAATTTTTTAAGATCATAGAACTACTTCACATATCAAGAGTTCCTTTGTGTATGGAGGTTTTAAAATCAAGACCCAAAGTGTGTTATTGCAAGACTGATTCTGTTCAGAACTTTCCAGATTAAAAAAAAATTGAATTCCAAAGTTTTGGATTTGGGGCTTCTCAACAAGCTGTCGCAAAGAAAAAGTATCTTCAGTAATCAAACCAGAATTGCTGTAAGTAATGTTGATCACCTGTTTGTCATATAGTGGCAAATAAGAAATAATACCCAATAGATAAGGAAATAACATTCTTTTAACAACTACTTACATTTGGAGCTTGATAACATACAAGTTCATTTTATAACAAATAGTTGAAGATGAAATTCTGTTTGCCTTGGCAAACAAAGAGGCAAAAATGAGCATTTACAGTAATACTTTGCATTTTCAGCCAAAACATAAGGAAATTAAATACTTAAACTGTAATATTTAGTTTCTAAAATAAATAGTCCTTTTATAAAAACATTTCCTGCTATTTTTCTTTAGTTGTAAAGTAATTTACACTCTTGGATGAACATATCTATCTTAGAGTCTTCACCTATGCTGAACCCTGGAGCTTTGCAATAAATGCTCATTAATTTCCACTCTAAGTAAACAGTAAGTTCTTAAAATAATTGACAAAAAGAATATGCAATTGTTGGAAAGCACTGATGCGATATGTATGTGCATGCACACACAGTCATTGTTCCCTTTTCACATAATTCAAATAAACTGGCCCTTTTTACTTGATGTTTAGTAACTTCAGCCTATTTTTTTTTAGTTTCTGTCCAGTATGATATCTCTGAGCACAATCAGCTGTAATTCCAGCTTAGAGTTTATTTTAATATGATCTGTATTAGTTTTCTGCTCAAGAGAGTAATTTTCTAAACCCTCACATTACATACATAGCAGTTTTTAAGATACATAAAAATAATTAGGAAAGATTTATTGTAGACTTTTTCCGCATAGGCATTTATCCTGTCTGTACTGCTGCAAGAATACGTTATATGACACATCTGTTATGCTGCTCATGTATTTTCTTTGATTATCTCTCTCGGAATTGAACTGTGTGTGTAAAAATTGTGTTGTTTTGTCTGTCTGTTAGTTATAGACTGCTGTAAATTTAAGCTAATGATAGCAAGTTAACGAATATCCCACAGTGGAATGGGGAACGAGAAATCTCTGACTCCCTTGTTTCTCAAGGAGTTTTTTCTCGGCTGAGTGTCCATAAGAAAATATTTTTTTCTCTCTTCCTTACGGAAACTTCTGTTCCTTTTAAGAAATATAGCTGTCCACCATGGTCATCAGCAGAGAGATGGAGACAAGTTATTTATCACTGCAGCTAGACTCTGAGCCTAGATCTAAAGCTTCTTATGCCTCTTGAGAAGTCTTGGAAACAGAAGGGGTGGAATCAAGATCTGGACTTTGACTTAGTGTCCTGCCCCTTCTCCCCACCTGAGAGGAGCACTGCTGAGGATTATGGAGGATACCCATCAATTCTTCTGGTTGTCTGTCATTTCTTGTGAGCAGGTTGACCTCAGAAAAAGAAAATGCACACTGGCAGAAATTTCAGTGACTTTTTTTTTGTTCAGTTTAATCCTATAGGAAGTCATGAGACCCAGTAGCAAGTTTCATATAGAGAAGAGGGGGAAAGTACTGTTCAAAATTTCACTTAGACTCTAGTCAAACTGTGACGTGCTCCCTGTTAAATTACATCCTGGAGCATTTAGGGTGATTCAGGAAATTAAAATTCAAGAAATTTCATTTTACTTGACTCACAGAAACAGAGAGTATGTCATACTAGCTTAATTAGAAGTTTTCCAGAGAATATTAAATCTTATCAATAGCCTAATAATAATGGAACTAATACAACAGCTGCTATCCCTCAGAAAACATGGCTATGAATGGAGAAGTGGCTATACAGGCTGCTGACAAGTGAGCCAAATGTTTACTGAAACATTGAACAGTCTCTAACTGGGTATGTTCATTAGATTAGAAGCAACTGACCAGAACAAAGCTAAAATAATGATATTGCCATACTAATATAAGTGAATGCAGTATTACTGCATATCTGACCTATTTCAGAAGTGGTCTTTTGAGTGCTACAGAGGAAGTATTTCTTATTTGTAGGACTGGCTTTGTAGGATTATAGTTTCATAAGTATTTCTTCCACTGTGAAGGTGACGGTGTACTGGGAATGAACATGCAAATATTAATATGAGGGTTCCAGAGAGAAATATTAATTTATACATACTGTCAATAGTAACGTGCAACTCCTTTTTTTTTCTAATTAAATTTCTCTTTATTTCTACTTCAATGGAGAGGTCTTTTCCAAACTCTCTTGTACAAAAGACAAGTTACTGGCAGTAATTATAGCTTTTACCTTTTCTGCTGCAGGAGGTGTTGTATAGCTTCTACTTCACCTATTTCCGCTTAATTTGTAATACATTCTGTAATACTGTGCAAGAGCTGTGAGGGGTTAGAGAGTAAATACGAAGGAGGGAGCATGGTAATTCCCCACCTCACTCCCTGCTTTGAAAGGTTGGAGAAAAACTCAAACAGTGACATCAAGGTGATCCTAGCTCGTGGAGGATAATAGCTCCTAAATTTGCTTCCATCCCTAAGGTACAGGAGAAAGGAGGTGAAAACTGGCTCTTCATTTACCAGTGCCATATGGAAGACAGACAACCTCTATGGCTTTCTTTTCTGCTGAGATTCCTCGTGATTAGTTGCCTATTCTAGTGCATATTTGTCAGAAATCCTTGTCTTCTGGGAAGGCAGCAAAATTTTCTGTAAGTTCTTTGAGCTGTTTGCACTGTACAGGTAGTAAATAAGGACGTGAAGCAACAGAAAAATGTGGCAAACCTTTTGGAATCAGCTGCTGATTTTTATTCTTCTTCTGCAGGGCAGCATTTTACAAGGCCTGTGGAGAAGGAGAACTCTAGAATATTTTATTCAGTGATGGTGGAATAGACCACTGATACTAATTGGTTAATGTCTCAGAAATTTTAAAGCATAGGCACGTTCTTAGCTGATAGAGAAGAGCTGCCTGTGAAAACCTAACATATTTTTCAATGCTGCTTGTGACTTCACTTTTTTCCACACTTGATATTCATAAAAACACACCTGTGGAGAACCGTTGACCCTGATATGAATTCCAAATGTACTTCCCCCTCTCCCTCTTCTTTTTCTTAAATGTAATTGTGAGGTTATATTCTTTTACATTAGGCCTTTTGGGAAGAATGTTATCTTACCACTGTGAAACTCTTAAGTTTGCTACTGGCTATGTCAACATCTCCCTGTGTTGCTTTTGTATAACTCTCTTATAAGTGTGTCACAGTGTATTCATCCCTAAATTACCACCTTAGGATTCTATCTGCTGCAAGGGAAAGCCATGAAACATGCTAAATATCCCCGTTGTGAAACAAAAAAGCCCCCTAACTTCTCAGCCTACAGGTATAAATATGAATTACATCTCCTATTTTTTTTTAAATAGTGCTCATTATACTCCTGGTGTATGCCAGTATACGTCTCTTCCCAACAATGTGGCTCATATCTTTTAGGACTTTTACATGCTACTTTATCACAATCTCAAGAAGTGATCTTTGATACTGCTAGCTATGTCTCAGTAAACGTTAATTATATCTTAATCTGCAATAACGTAATATACTAAAATATGTACTTTATTTAAAATCAGTTATATTTCTCAGCTTTCTTTCCTGTCTCTTTTTATATCTTTGTTCCAATCTATGCATTTTTTTTAAAGGGGCCACTTCTAATCAAATGTTTGAGAAGAATCCTGGCATTTGAAACAAGACACTACCAGACAGTATAAATATATTTCCCTTACTGTCTCGTTTCAGCAGACGGTTCAGTCAGAGTGATCTTTTCTTTAAACTCCAGATAAGGCGCTTTTTTTTCCCCCTTTTTTATCAGGAGTAGGGGTTCTAAGATATTTTGGTTAATCTCCATCATTGGAGTCTGATTAATTCAGATCTGCTCTTCCTCAGCTGACAGTAAGTAATTGTTACCAGCTTTTCTAGAAGATATTTTATTTACAAATAATGTTGTGAAATAACTTTTTTTTCAGTTGATTTCAAGTAGGTGGGCGACAGTGGTATTCCCTTGCCAGAAACTGCTCTGAAATACTTCAATAATGGCACGTCAGAGGCAGTTCAGTATAATGCTGATGAGCTGGCTTTTCCCTTCTTAACAAGCTGCAAGCCTAATGCTCCCCTTTGTCTTCCAAGTCTCTGAGTAGATTGAGAATAACTGATTTTTATAAAGTTATGGTTATATTTAAGTGTGTTTGTAGATGCTTATGGACACATATGAACTCTAGAAATATATACCCAGAACCCAAGAACTTTCTGAATGTCGTAAAATGTAGGCAACATCATTTGAGCAGCAATCAGATGGTATTTGCTGCCTTAGGGCTCCTACACAAAATGTGGTTCTTCTGTCTTTGAGATAAGGAGACTTCCATGGGAAAAAGCTTCTATATATGAACCAATTTGTGCCTTGAAGGTCAATATGGTGGTGCTATTCATAAAATTTTCTCCTAGTCTATGTCTGAATTGTTTGAAGTATCCATGAAAATTCTGTCAAACTTTCATTATATTTGCAGGTGAAATTAGAAAGACGAAAATTACCACTTTTTTAAAGCAGTTTTGAAAAAAAAAATATAGTTCCAGGGGAAAACTGCTGGATTTTAAGTTACACATTTTAATTTCTAGTTTTGTACTTATTAGAAGATACTACCGTGATTTTTTTTTAATGTAATGGAATTCAACGAACTTTCCAGTTCTGACACAGGATGACAAATATGGTTTATGTGTCCAGTTACTTTGGATGAGCTTGTACATTGTTCCAAAGCTTTTCCAGATGTCTCCATCAAGGCTGTGTGAATAATTAATTTCATTGCTTCCTGGCAGATCCAAACAATATACCCCAATCATTTTAACTTAACACAAAATGGTATTCTTTTTACCTTTTTGCTAGTTAATCACTACTTTGGGTGAAATGGAACATATTATTTAATATGAAAGAATACAATTCATTAAGGTTTTGAATGTTGTAGTCCCCTGTTTAAAATGGAAAGAGAATTTTTGAAAAAAAAGTCCTAGATTTTGTAAAAGCTTAGGTACCTTTCACAATGCTCAGTAGGTATGAGTGTCTGATGGAGTGCTGAAAATTGAGATGAGGTACCTGAGAGAGACAATCTATGTTCCCTGATAGAAATCAGTGAGGTTTTATTTCTTTATTTTGTAAAATCTGACATGTTCTCTAGAATGTTTTAAACTCATCAACATGTCACTTCCCAAAGTAAAATGCTCTGTCAGAGCACTACCAATCAGCTTTAGCTTCAGTGGGTAGTATGGGAACTTGAGTTCAAGGTGGTGGTTCTCCAAGTGCAGCACCTGTATTTTGTAGACAGACCTGAGCTGGTGGCATGGAACACATGACAGTATCCTGAGGCTGCCTGAGGCTTTGCAAATGCTGAAATGTCCCTTGGATTTGTTATACATTGAAGAAAAGCATGCAACAAAAAGGGCTTAAGTGAATGATGCGTTTTGTGGAAACATGCTTCTTGCTGACTTATTAGATTTCCCTGGACAAGAAAACGAATATAAATGGCCAGTTGCATTCCAGTGTCTTGCTTTCCCTGTAATGTATTCCTTTGCTCTGTCATATGATGACACTCCCACACAGCTGCTAATATGCTTTTGTTGTTGTAGTGGTTAAAGGAAATTGCTGCAATTAATTTTGCTGTCTGTCTTCTCTTTGATGTGTCATTCCAATTCCTTGGATGAGATCGGATTCTGTTCAAAACCAGTCATGTAGGGGTGAAAAGAACAGAAGGGAAAATAAACATTTGAGTCTTATTTATATATGTTTGTGTTTCTGTTTTGGTGTAGGTACCAGCCAATGTAAGGAATATGAAATAATACATATTTTCAGTCATACACAATAGACAATAATAAGACTTCTCAAAAAGTGAACCATCTGAAGAAACAAAATGGATGCAGGTGCCTTAGTCAAGCTGGTTTTACTTCCTAACCACCATAAAGAATGACCAGACCATGAACTCTGAGGTTATGCTTCATTTCTTGGGTACAGCACATGATGTTCTGAGTGATTGCTATTTGTAGTCTTGAAACAGTTTTAATCTTGAAGTTCACTGCAAACTTTACAGTTTTCCCCAGTTTCTCTTGCATTGCAAAATAATACTTTTTTTTTTTGGCTAATTCTGGATAGTGCGGTAATGGATTTTAAAATGTTCAGTGGAGAGTACAGTAGATCCTGGGTCAGAATAGACTGTGGAGTAGAAAAATTAGTGCTTTTTTTCACTGGATTTTATGAATGAAAGAGGGGAAAGGGTAGCCCTCCCTATTTCATCATATGAAAGTCGCTGTAGTCAGAAAAGTTGTTAAATTCAAAACTGACATTTCTCAAGCTTTCAGGCATAGATGGAGATATATAAATTGAAATACTGAAAATTTAATTATTAAGCACAATTGTTGGAAATAATCAAAAGAATAAATCTAGGTTTTTGGAGACATTCAGAAAGAATGGAGTTAATAATAATTAATTTCAGATTCTAATTCCTTCAATAAATACATACTGCTATTTTAGAGGCATAGCTGAAACTGATTATTGCTTGTGTTACTTTGCAAAAGTAATCTTGTCTCTTTTCCAAAGAGTTCTGCATTGTGTTATGATGACCTTCAGGTCTCTAATACATCTTTTCAAATTAATGGAATGAAAATGAGAGAAAATGGAACAAAGGAGATATCTTTATACCCTGACATTTGTGGAAAAAATCAGGTGCAGAGAAGAACAAATGAGCTGCCTGTGGTGGAGTAGGTCTCCAGACTCACTTAACTGAGCTTTGTTCACTTGCAGTCCTTATCCTGCCACCTGTACAGCCATTAGACTGTGAGACATATCTGAAATGCCTTTGACCACCCTGAGTTTCTTCACACACCCTCTTCCTCTAGCAAGGGCTTCAACGACTGCCAGGTGTGATGCTGCCTGACCCAGCTCTGCTGCCCGTGCAGAGCCCCACGCGAAACACCACCTCATTACTCTTACCGATGCTGTTCAAGTACTGCCCCATCCAAACTGCCTTTGCCGGATCAGGTGCTTATGAAATTAGTGAAAATGTATAGTAAAGTACATGGGTGCACTCCGTAAATGAGGAAAGCAACTGAGAATTCTCATAGGTTGATCTTTGGTTTTAAAGTTCTCTTCTGATAACTGTGTATTGAAGCAATAATTGGAAACCTCACAGGGACATGCTGGGCTCACTGAAAAAGCTGTGGAAGAGTTTACTTTGGTTTACTTCCTTTTCTCCCTGGTGCAGTGACTATGTATTTGCTTAAAAACTTAATGAGTAATTGCTCAAAGAGACCTTTTGCCTCAAATTATTTTTCTCAATAGTCACAAACCCATCACTTATTTACATTTGATTTAGGTTATGATAGCAGCACAGTCTTGTACTTTAGTAAAGAGGTCAAATGAATGCTGAAAACTTTATGTTCTCTTGGATGCAGCTAAACACACAAAAAAATTCAAGTCATAATGGACATGAACTCAAGTCTTGGGACAGGTTTACATGAAACATAAACCACCAAGCTGGTTGATGCTCCCTGGCTGTCTGTCACTCAACTCTCATGCTCCTCCTTGCTGGCTGATTTCATTAGTTCTCTGAACAGTTAAAACAGCAGAACAGAGCAGAAGAGTAACAGGCCTGGTGGGCCAGGGAGTGGGAAAGAAGGAGGAGGGGGCAGAATGAAGTAGAGAGGGCAGCTTGTATTTATGAGTGTGTCTTTTGAGTTCATAAAAGTCAGGCAAGTATGCACAACCAGACCCATGAAATGATTTTAGCTGGATCTGCTTCTGACGGAAAACATTTTGCATAGCAGTGACCTCTTAAAAAATGACAAATTGGAAAAAAAAAGCAACCTCAAACCTCTTGCAACTGACTATGTATTGATATAAATTTAGAGTAATGTAATTAACTATTGCAGGGACAGTAAAGAAAAGATGTATTACTTCTTTCGGCATACTTCACTTAGCAGACAATAAATTTTGTGTGGTATCCTTCTTCACCTGTGCGGGGGAAGATGCAGTGGACATTCTTCCAGATAAAAACCTTCACATGCAGCTGATTCTTGCACTTAAAATCAGTGGAAATGGCTGCCACTGTCCCACTCCTAGTGTGCAGGCGAGTCCTGTGCATTTTATTTTTAAGCCTGAACTCCCTGAGAAATAGCACAGCTCTCAGTGGTAAAAGAGCAATGAAGCGGTACCTTACTAGCATCAGTACTGCCTGAGTCAGACATCTAGATTACAGTCCAAGATGAATGATAATTAGCATGCTTTAAATAACTGCTATATAGTGCTGCAGGAATTTCTCATGTAATAAGGAACATTGCTTTTTGTTCATCATTTGAAGTACTTGTTTTTTGCACAGAAAACACATGTGACTCCTCCCTCACTTCCTGCTTTGTAAAAACAGTGTGATAAGCTTTCAATAGCAAACTAGCAGGCAGCCTTTACTAGCAATAATCATATACAATAATTGTTGCTAAGTACTATTGATATTATGATTTGTTGTTATTTTCAGTAACTTTCAAACCTACTTGTTTAGAGAGGAAGAAAATTTAGGCATCGAATTATTTTGTATAGGCAGTTATCTTGACTAGATTATGTAAGGCCAATTAAGAATTAATGCTTGCTTAGCTCACTGTATCCAGATTTTGTGCTCACACTAAACAGTTTCCCTGCAACTCTAATGTGGTAAGGCTTTCTTTCTTTTTTCTCTTTGAGAAAAGTTCAGTTCCTTCAATTGCATTTTTTTTTACCTTGTTACCGATTATCAAGAAACAGAGCTTGCACTTGAGTTCAAGGAGGCTTCTCTGTCCCAAAGATTTTGCGGCTGAAAGGACTGGAGAGTGTGCTGAGAGTGTGCCACACCTCCATCCTCATCCTGCCTCCTCCTGGATGAGGCACTTAATCTCTCAGTGTTCTATCTATAAAATGCATTTAATAATACTTAATGGCTTTACTGCCCTTTGAAAATGTAAAGTGCTATGTGAGTGCCGATTACTTTTATTATGTTCCCTGATGAAAGGCCTCAACATATTTGTGTTAACTGGTACTGCTAATGCACTTTCTGGAATAATCTTTGGTTAACAAAGTGAAACAGTTGCAAAATAAAAACTGTGTGTTAGTCAGGGCAGACACAGTGACACAGGCAAGGAAAGACAGGACAGGAAAGCACTTAGCTTCACTGAGTACAGCTTGTGCTGTATTTCAGCCATGGGCCGGAGCTACAATACAACCCAGCTTGTCTTCTCTCCAAACTGCGTTTGTGCCAGGGAGAGCTCGGTGAGAAAGAAATCTCAAGCATTGGGCATACAGTGACTCTTCCTCCAGAATAATTTCCTTGGGCTGCTGTTAAGTGGAGACTCACTGTCCCCAAAACCCATAGGAGCACTCCAAATCTTGGGGCTGGCTCCTGCGCTGGGCGTTCCCACAGCCCCACTGCGCCAGTGCGTGGTCCATCTCCCCAGGAGCAGTGCTAGCCAAGCTGCTGCTGTGCTGTGGATTTATGATATTGGTCAGTCAAGACAGCAGTATTGCATAAAACTGTGGCATGGATATATCAGGAGAAGATAGTATATTGACCAATGACGATTATCTGTCACTAGCCCTGAAGAGTCTCCATGGCCCTAAATCCAGATTGTGCTTGGTGCAAATTATTAGCTTTGATTGGATCAGCTTCTGCTTGGCTAACTTCTTTACAAGCTTTGTTTTGGCATAGGAATTTGAAATAGGGCAGTATTATATTGTATGTTGGGTACACTCAGTTGTGGTTGAGACTGATGTGTACCTGAAGAGAGAAGTAGAGATTCCTCCCCTGAAAAAGGCACTGTTTATTGGGAACAGGAATGGCCTCAGAAATTTTTTGGTCTCCTCATTCTGTAAAGAATTGGACTGGACAGACCTGAAAAAGCATGCGGTTTTTATGCAAGCAGAAAGCATTCAGTCAAGTTGTGATAACTTTGCACATTCCTGATGAAACAGTTCTCGTTTACCTGAGAAATATATTTTGGAATTGTCACAGGGCAGATTTTAGCTAGAAGCAGAACAGACCAGCTCATAGAAATGGGATATGAAATGAAAGTGACAAATGTGACATCCCCACAGCATCCTGCCCCAGGAACAGTATCAGGTGGGGAGGTTTGCTGGACTGGCGCACCTCTCAGACTGTAACTCAGGTCTCCTAAACGTGAGCCCAGTGAGGATGGAAACCTCCCATGGAGGAGAAAGGCAAAAGCTTGTTTGATCTTAACTTTCAGTACAAATACA
This sequence comes from Piaya cayana, assembly GCA_013389865.1. Taxonomy (NCBI): domain Eukaryota; kingdom Metazoa; phylum Chordata; class Aves; order Cuculiformes; family Coccyzidae; genus Piaya; species Piaya cayana. Next base: position 129,860 of record WAAB01019164.1, read on the forward strand.
GACTAAGAAAGAAGAGCCTCATGAGCTTCATGGCTTTGGGGATTTTTCCCAAAGCCCCAACATTTACAACCCATGCTATGTTTATTCCTGTAAATTGTAATTGCTATTTTTCTGAAAGAGGTTTAGAACAATTAGGGTTGAAAATGGCAAATGTGATATAAAATTTTTAAAAGGAATTCACAGTAATTAAGAGCAGATGCTCTTCTCTCTGATCGCATCTCTTTTAATTTCTGACAGGCTGTTTAGGCTTAGAGGAGACAAGGTATAACTTCGGAGTGGTATTCTGCTACATTATAAATACACAGGCATGACAATAGAGAATTCTTAAAGAGCAGACAAAGTATATAGAGACTCTTACAACTGTGCCACTTGCTCTGTATTTGCCTGTGAGATTTTTTTGCCTGGAACCCAGCAAATCGTAGTCTTTTTTTTTTTAACCCCACTTACAGAAACAAATGTAATGTCCCTTAAAAAAAAAACTGAAATATCGAGACTGCTTTTTTTTTTTAGAAAAATAGCTGGATTGAAAATGTTGTATTTTATAGCTTTTTGATCTTCAGTCCTCAAAACAGGTCTTGATTTAAAACACTGGAGTTACGTAAACAACTAAGTCTGTATGTCCAAGTCATTCTTTAAGTGCTCTTAGGAAGAAGAACTTGATAAATATTTCTTATCATTTTGGTGTGAAGATCTGTGGAAAGAATTAGGAATTGGTAGCATATAAATATTTGTGTGAATACTGCCACTCATGGAAAACTGTGTTTGGGATTCTCTGATTCTTTTGTCCTTGGACTCTGGTCCCCATTATTGTGTACAGGCAAGACTATAGTTGGGGTGCAAGTTTTAGCCACTTCTTAGATTATAGCTGCCTCTGAAAGGTTTTTGCACCTCTGAGATACCTCTGGGGGGTTTTGAAGCTCAGCCTTAATTGTTGAAAAGGATGAGTGATCCATGCAAGTTCAGATCAAAATGTCACCTTAAGTGCTAGATCCAGTGGGTCTCTTCCAACCTGGTTATTCTATGATTCTACAATAAATGCGTAGATGCAGTCTCATCTCTGCTTTAAATGGAGATAAGGCACTGAACTGGTGGCACTACAACAAGCAGAGATTTCACATCTTTATTAGTCAATGGTGCCTGAAACATTTTTCTTCCGAAGTGCTTCACTCCACAATTAGCAGAAGCAGATGTTTGTTTTCCTCTTCCTAATAATTTCTTAAGAATGGGACCTGCTGTGGAAATTATTTTTCTGTTTATGTGTTTCATCTACTTAGATATTTTTGTCTATATAAGCCTCTCTTAATTTGGTTGCCTTATTGAATGGTTGCTAGCTATTAGGTTGCAGCACTCACCAATACTTTCCTGCTGTCTTTTCCAACTTAAATTAGAGTTTTGATCCAAATGGGGCCTATTATATGACCACTGCAAGGATGAAATACTCAATTGAGTTGTAAATAACAGCATGTTTTTGTGGTTGTCTCCACTTTTCAAAACACAGCATTTAGATAGAAAAAAATGTTGGTTTATCTGTACAAATTTAAGACACACAATGTAGGAATGTTCTTATTTTGCACATATTTTTATAGTATAGCATCTTATATTTTTTGCTATAGGAGATGTTATAAAAGATCCGGTTAATATTGAGTTAAAGACTTTCGACAAACAGGCAGGACATTTAGGAAAAAAATTTGGAGTTCAATAGTTAAGCTTATGTTTTTCTGTACAGTGCATTCATAAATTAGCTGGGGATAAAAAAGGATTGGAGAGCAGAGACAAAAATTATGGATAATGTTAAACTGACTAAGGGGATGAAGACAAGGGCAGACTGAAAATCTGTGCAGTCCTATTGTCACTGCTTCTATAAGAATACAGTTGAACTAGGAAAACTCAAACAAGGACACGCTGAGTTCAAGGGTCAACAGGATAATGTGTATGTGAGAAATGATTGAATATACTAAAATCGTCTGGAAAAGAGAAGATTAGTAATGAGATGATGACGTAGAGAATAATGATAACTTGCCATAAAATAAGGAGCTGCACTAAATTTTTGTCTAAGAGATTTTGTTTAAGAGATTTTTTTTTTTTCCAGAACAGGAAATCATTGTTTTCCCAGTGTTAGCTTAGAGTGTGAAACTTCTTAGCAAAGAGTACTATTTCCTGAGTATATAAAAAATCTGAAGTGGATTAAACACCCACATGGGTTCAAAAAGGCATCTGGACAAAGTTGGAGGAAAAAATGTTAAGGGATGTTGAGCACAGAAGGGCCATTTTTCACTTTCGAAGTCCCTGAGCCACATACCACTGGAGCCTGAGAAAGTTTCTGCAAAAGCATGTGTTTGTCCTGCTGCATGTTTTGCCATAAGCATGTGCTACCTACTGCTCTTGTAAGCAAGATACTGTACTAGATGGACATTTGCTGTTGCTTTTAAAGCATTTTACCATTTTTGCTTTACTTTCCTTCAAAGCACCTGGAGGTAGAGTAAACTCATTATGTTTACTGTCTTGCAAAAATCAGCTGAAATTTTTATTTCAGGTACTTGCCATAGTAATTTAGATATATGGTATAAATTTATATCTAGGGTTACAAAGAACATTGTTATAGCATTTGTTGTTGGAACACAAATAGTCTGGACACCTTTGATACCTTGTAGTTGTGTCTTAAGAATTTTAGTAGAAGCTGAAAATTAACAATAATTAAATGTTCTACAAAGGACTGAGGATTTCTAAATGTAGGATTAAATGTGCAATTACTCAGGGAATGTTAATTGCTAAAGAAATTGCTTCTGATAAAATAGAAAGCTACTTTATCAGTTCAAAACCCCTGAGGCAAATTCTGAATTTGACATATAGAAATACATATTGTTGGCAGTTATTTGGTGGGACCGCAGCTCTCACAATGTATGTCACAGTACCAACAAGTGAAAACCAGCTAAACTTCATGTTTTTCCTTACAGTAACCAAACACTTTTTTTGCATAAACCACTTCTCTGTTGCTGTCAAAATACTACTTCCAGCAGTCCTTGTGTTCTTTCATTGCAACCCTTTCCTTCGGGCAACTGCCTAAATTCCCAACGTACAAGGAGATTGGCTCGTACCTGTTGTAGATGGTTGCTGTAATATCATAAAATTTTGAATTCCCAAATCTAATGTCACCTCCAGAGAATCATGTTTGCCAAAACCGGGCGCTTTTTTTTTTTTTTTATGGATCCATTGCTACTTTGTGACACAAACCACTGCTTTATATCAGAAAGCATAATCAGTTTAGTTTGAAAGTTACTGTCTTGTGTTCTACACATACCTAAATTTATTTGCCATCTGCTCTTAGCTGAGTGCTCAGAAGACCTTTCTGGCTTTTCAGGATTTCAGATTTCCATGTTCGTACAAGAGTTTGTGGAACAATTACTGTATTCTTTACTTGTAAACAATCAAAAATGTTGTTAACTTATCTGTATATGAATAAGAGATGGTCCAGCCCTGGCTTTTGTTCTGCGTCTTGCTTCTGCCAAGCATATGATATATAAATGGCTAATGGCAGCCTAGGTCTTGTAGGTTTTGGCCACACACTTATTTTGATACATCTCATAAGGTCATGAAATTGGTCAGTGTGGTGTATGGAGTTAGATGTTGGTTATATCCACAAACTGCAATTAATTAATTTATCAAGTGAAGTATGTTCTTTTCCCTTAAAGAACAATAACTAAATATTTAGAATATAAAAATATCTGTCTTTCACAGCTTCTCTGCATTAAGAGAACACTGATTTTTGAGAATGCAGTACACATCTACACATAATTTTGGTGACATTAAAGTTCAGCATGCTCTGGTTGATGAAATGACTAATGATTTATTCATCATTTAATTTAACCTTCTGTAACATTATTCTGAATTAACTTGCTTCAATGAGGGTATGTCTTAAAAATAATAGTTAAATCTTGATTGACATTTCTAATGATAGCAAATTAATGGAAACTTAGTATGTTGCTTAGATAATAACTACTTTTGTTGTTAACAATGGCCCCTCATTTGTAGTCTGATTTGGACTCCATGTAGCTTCCAGCATGGGCTTCTGTACATTATGCCATTACCTCTTCTAATGTCGTTCTCTTTTTCTTTAGCTATTTACCCATTGCAGCCCTTTAGTCCCTTTAGACTATGTAGCTTCACAAAGAGTAACTAAATTCCTTTTACTCTTCACTAGAGGGCATCTTTTTCAATGTCTTATTTATTTTGATGTTTCTCTATCATTCTGTGCAACTTCTCATCCTGCTTGAATCATGGTTACCAGATCCAAGTAACACAGAGGTAATTTAACTTCCTTACTCTTTCAGAGTTTCCCTGGCTTTTTATAGAGTTCATCATCCTTATTAGACACATATTCTCACTGGAAGCTCAAACCTCAAATTGGGCTTATTTTACTCAATCACTTCCAAGTCCTCTTCATAGCTGCTACTGTTTCCATCTTGTATATAGGCCTAATGTTGTTGGTTTTAAACTTATGTCTATATTTTTTTGTGCTGAAGCAAGTGAGTGATTTAGATTGCTTATATTATCAGCTTGCTTTTTAGCATTATTTCCCATGTGTCATTATTTTTGTTTCTGGTTTGTTTTTTTTTTCATGTCCTCATTTAAAAAATTGCCTAGGGTGAAGAAGTAAACTTCATGGTGTTCCTCTAGGAACAGTTCAGTTTGTTACTCTTTTGCCATTACATACAGAGATGTGGCATCTGAAATGTTTTAATTCAGTCAATCTGTTGCATGTTTTTACTAAATCAAATGTCTCGTTGAAGACTGTTTCAACAACACTATTATTTTTATCAAATAAATGCACAATGTCAATTAAAAAGCAATCAAGTTCATTTGATAAGGTTTTTTTATTAATTACATTTGATATCACATACTTTTAAACCCGTTATAATCAAGTTTTGCATTACCTGTTTCATTATAGATGTCAGGCTGACAGATCGTGTGGACTTGCAATCATTTTTCACCTTCATCCCTTTTTTTTGAAACTTTCTTAGATTCATTGATATCGGAGTTAATATTCCAGACAGCAATAATGTTTCTGACCAGTCCTTTTAGGTCTTTTTAATGCAAAGTGTTCATGTTCAGGTACCTTAATAGATTTTAACATTGTTGTGCAACATATTTCTGTTCACAGAGCAGGCTAACAAAATATCCCTCCTCTACAATATTAATAAGGTTATTTATTAGTTTTCTTTTGTAATTTCTTTCTTGGGTTTTTGTGCAGATTAGTTAGCCTTAGCGCAATCTTATATGTCGTATAAGAGAACCAGTAAAAATAGAGCTATAAAAAGATAGTGCTTGAAAGTAACTTGGGAATAGGTGCAGTAAAAATAAAGACCAAGGTGTTGTGGAGAACAAAGCAAAGCATTTTGTCATCCAGAATGTTTTAGCATTAGCAGATTTTTACAGGAAGGTGAATCGCCACCAATGTAACAAGCTCAATTTCTTTGCCACAGTTAAAACAATTTGCTGTAGAACAGTGTGCAGCCATATGAAACTGTGGCAATTTAACTAAGTTGCAATGTGCTGATTGCAGACTTCAAAAATCACACGGGGACTTGTATCCCTGTGTTGCTGTGGTAGTCTTCAAGCACAAATGAAAATATTGCACTATTGCGTTCTGTCACAATAAGGAAATACCTAATAGGAAACATGATGATGTTTGTTCATATCTAGACAGCTGGGTTTTTTTCTGCCAATTTCATTCTTGAGTGAGGTAATTTAATGCTTTTTAGTTAAGAATGCTGCTCCTTTAGTTTTCATCTCTATTGTTTCCTGTTGGCAAATGCTGTTCTGCCAGTCTGTGAAGTCTGAAAGTCATTTTTGCATTTGGTGATAAAGGGAAAACTACAGGAAATGACAACTTTTTTCTCCCAACATTTACCACTTTCATACAAATAACAAGTACTGCAGCTGTCTAAATTCACTTCTAATGATTGATAGATAAGTATTTCAGGCTGTTTCATCTTTTGGAATGATTCTCTATGAACAGACTGATTTGCTCCCTCAAATGTTTTAATTAAAATAATAATTTCAGTGACTATTTTGAAGAACAAAACAATATTTTCTAAGTTATTGTGAATCATAATTTGTTCTCTCTCTGCCATTTTATTTTTGGTTCGATTTGTTTTCATTTTTTTTTATATTTCACAGCAAAACAATTAACTTTAAAAATATTTGCCTTTTTTTTACTTTTTTGCAAGACAGTACTTGAGAGAATGTTAGGTATATTCCTTGAAAATGACTGAGTATATATCTCTAGTGAGGACAGAACACAGAAGTGAAGTTACTGTCATTTACTGGGCTGGCAAGGTAGTTTACACTGCACTTTGTATTTTGAAGACTAATGTGAATTAATTACCATTGGAAAAAAAGTCAAAGTTCATTAATGTGTTTTACACATAACACTGAGTAAACAATAATATTGGTTTTGGGGAACTTCTATACATTTCTTTTTAGTAAGATCATGCTAATCGTAAAGAATAACTTATGCTAGGACCTAATAAATTGTATTATGCAATGCCTGCTTTGCTTATATCTTTGGATTGAAAGTGAC